>CABFOW010001299.1:90954-119115 GCA_902141385.1 Timema californicum | reverse complement strand
AGCTTGCTAGTTGATTTTTTTTGGGGGGGGGGGGTGGATTGTAATTACTTACTCTATACATAAAGTTGTTCGAGAACACTATCACTACACTATTGAAAACGTGGTTGTAAACGTAGCAAGACAATTCAACTGGCAGATCAGGAACCTTATTTTTGAGTTACATGATTACACTGTCTCCAACTCAAGCTAAGGTGGAAGAGAGAGTTTCATTCCTTCAGGGCTCGCACATCCTGGTTAAGTGTGCCGGGGTCTAGTTTGGCTGGAGTTTGGGTGTTCTTGAATATGCTGACCTAGCGTATTAGTGTAGCTCTTATAAGTGGTGGTTTTGGCTGAAGGTGGTCCCAAGGTTCTTCAGGACCTTCGACAACTTGTGGTGAGGGATCAGGTAGGCGGCTCTAAATTATCCCACTCAGGGATCGTGCCGACTGGTGAAGGAGATTAATGCTTGGGAGAGGTAAAGGTGGCAGGATTTAGGGGAGAGAATGGTGTGGAAGGAGCACAGGTGGTCAGGGAGAAGTACAGGGGGGAGTGGGCAGACTAGGGTGCAGGAAGATGTATGGGGCCGATTGGTGAGGTCAGCTCTTGAGATTGTGCTGGTACTGGTACTAGAGCACGCTGCGACTCCTGTGTGAAGTATCTGGGACGCAGAGTACTGGCTTGAGGTGTCCGAGTTGACATTACTTACCCCATTGCTTTGGCCAGCAACTTGTCCCGTCGGATCTGCTGTGCTTTCCGAGGGGGAGAGATCTAGAGGAGGAAGATAGGGGAAGCAAAAATACCTCGGTTTTTGGTGTAGTAAGGGGGAAGACCTCTGCACTCATTGGTGCGATGAGGGGGAAGACCTCTGCACTCATTGGTGCGATGAGGGGGAAGACTTTTTCACTCAATGACGTAGTGAGGGAGAAGACCTCGTCCTTCTATGACGCAGTGAGGGAGAAGACCTCGTCCCTCTATGACATCAGTGAGGGAGAAGACCTCGTCCCTCTATGACGCAGTGAGGGAGAAGACCTCGTCCCTCTATGACGCAGTGAGGGAGAAGACCTTGTCCCTCAATGGCAAGGTGAGGTTGAAGGTGGGAGAACCTCGTCTTTAAGTCACTAAATAATTAATTATAACTGTGGGTCACCCCTTTTATACACCTCTGCACTGTGTTCAGTTTGTGCGTCATAAGGTGTGTGGGGGTACGTGCATGTCCTTCACTGAAGGGGATGGATAGATGAACACGCACCCTCCCTTTCTCTAGTCATCCTGCCGCAGCGCTGATAGGGTGTAGCGTTAAAGACCAAGCTAACTATCAATGTAGGCCTATGCAGGAAGCCGCTAAGACACGTTTGATAAGATTTAACATTATATTCATAACATATACATGGCGAATTAAAATCCTGGTGAAGTAAAATGTCCTCATTGTAAAATATGTCACATCCACAACGGGAGGTTAATACTGTTTGTTTTGTTTCTATACATCTTCTGGTGAATCCATTATCAACATGAAGCCCTAAGAGGTGTGTTTACCAGTCAGCAGAATGAGGTCCCTCCTTGGTCTCCCAGGTGAGGTGCAGTTTGTTGGCCAGGATTGCAGCAGTGAGGGTTGATCCATTGTTCCCACCCCAGCCCACTAGCATCAGACCCAGCTTGGGCAGGTGTCGCTGGGTGCGGATCTCCAGCCTCTTGCAGTGCGGACTGGCCTGCGCAATAACATTGAGCTCCAGTGAAGAATTAATAACAATACTACCTACTAGTTGCTTAACATCTTTTTGTTAGGTAAACCAAGCTTAATATTTTTTTCATTTGTTCATAGTATTTAACGTATACTTTCTGATCTGGCTGATTATATCAACACATGACTTATAAACTAACTTGCATCTAGAACAGCCAACACTCAGCCTACTGGTGTTAATTCATCACTGTGAAAGAGGAAACCCACATTTCACACCAATTATAAAATTTTCGGCTATGCCGGGAGTCGTACCCAGGACCCTAAGTTTAGTAAACAGGCGCGCTACTAACTGAGTTAAGGTGTCAGCACAGGAATGATCAAGGATAAGTCTAAGAAACCATTAAATGTATAACTTCTTTTTTTACTAAATACTGTGTATGTAATTAAAAATATGCTATCTTGTATTAGTAATACTTTGATTTTAGAGTTAAGGGATAAATAGGGGTACATTAACCTTCGACATGTCTAAGAACCACGCTAACCTAGTTTGAGGTATATTTAGAGGTGGGTAAACCAGCTCACTGGCTCACTTTTTGAAGCACGTATGTGGGGCGGCCATGATTGATTTTCACCATGTTCCAACAGGTCTCGACAAGATTGATTTATCAATTTACCTGTCTGGACAATAATTAATATGTTGGAAATTCTATATGGTCTCTATACTTTCCAGCGTGATGTAAAAACCCAAATTGGCGGATTTAATACCAGACAACTCAAGACCATACCAGTAAATCCAATTTTTCGCCATAGGGACTCATTTTCATAACTCTACATAACTGGTTTAAATATCTTTGATGGCAGCATTTCCTTTTTCTTCCCTTTCTCTCCCTGTTACACCAGTACTTTGTGGTGGTATCGCGTTTTTGATAATACTAACATTTGTTATCTAAATAATCCCACATTTGAACATGTTTGAGACCGATCACTACTGATCATTACCGATCATAACCAACCATTTCTAATCACGCCAGAAATTACTGATCATATACAAACCCAACAGGATTTATCGACCTAGAATTAAAAGTGGTTATCAATTTCAAATGGGGGATCCAAAGACTACTGTTTCCACACCACTTTGGTTGGTTGGAAATGAAAATTCAAGTTGGTAGACATTGTAATGGCAAACCCACCAGTTTCTTACGTTAGGACGTCATTTCCATATCCCTACTGAACTTCTTTGTGCATGTCTGATGGATTCATATTCTTATAGTTAAATACACGTTTTTCTCATCTCCCTACCACAACGTGATTAGACATGATCAGCTATAAACGGTCTCAAACCATTTCAAACATGTTAAAATGCAGAGATAGTAATGTTAATAGTATCAGAAAGGTGATACCTGCCGCAAAGTTGTGGTGGGGCAGGGAGAGGAAGGGAAGAAAAAGTGTAGCCTTTCAAGGAAATTCAGTTCAAAAGTATTCAAACCAGTTCAGAAGTATTATCAGTAGCGGATTTAGGCTTAGGCCCGTGAGGCCCGGGCCTAGGGCGGCAAATTTTAAGGGGCGCCAAAAATTTTAATTGAAATAATTTATATTTTAGTTACAAGCAATTTATTATTAATTCTATATTTAATTGTTATGTTAAAAAAATAAATGTTTAATTTNTGATAATTTTAATAATTAAAACTTTGAATATTCCGCGGGCATTTTCATTCGTGTTTGGTCGGCAGCATACCCCAATATCTCTAAAAGAACTCGTGGTTCACACGTCCACGTGTGAACGGCCTGTGACCCTCCCAGGTCTCGTGCGCCCCCCCACGTTACAATATATATATATATATATATTGTTACAAAAAAAAAGGGCGCCATATCGTCTCGGGCCTAGGGCGTCCTCAAACCTAAATCCGCTACTGAGTATTATGAAAATCATCACCTACAGCAAAAAAAAACTGGGGCGATTTATCAGTTTGGGCTCGAGTTGACGGGTATAACATCCACCATCTTGGGCTTTCACATCACGCTGTAAGGTGTAGAGGAGACCCATCAAGAATAGCCAACGTGTTCATACTTTTCCAAACATTTAAAACAATAAATTAATCACCTATCAATCAGTAAATCAATCTTGCCAAGACCTGTTGGACCAGGCTGAAAATTCAAAGGGCCTCCAAAATTTCAAAGGTCGCCTCGCACGCGCACCTCAAAATGTGAGCTATGATCATCTTTTTTACTCTACTAATGAGGCTTAAAATTAAGGCCTAGGGCCCAAGTTTCCGGCCACGATAAATTTATCATAGTATATACATTAAGTATTTCAAATTTAAAAAAAAAACTATTTTCTGTTCTACCAGTAACTAATGCTATATTGAATTGAGTCCCTAATATTCTAATTCTTTATATATATATAATAGTAATAATAATTTTATAAAAAAAAATTATATATATATATATACACACACACTTATATTATAAAACTGAAGTTTCCCCAAGTCCTATATCGATTAAGTGAACACGTTAAACATGGTCCATCAGCATGTTAAAATATTGTTTATGGTCAATAACACATTTCATCTTATAATTCATGACTTAACTAAGTACTGTAACTAAGAAACAATGTAAACGTGTTAACTAGCTAAAGGATTAAGTAAAATATGATTTAAAATGAAGTCCACTCACAATTAGCTTATCTCCACTTTTCTCGACACTTGTGGTATGATATTCGTAGATTGACTCAATGTACTCCTCAGTGTACTTCACATTGGGGCTATTTATCAACACGGGCATCTTCTCTTCCTCCAAACAATCTACAAACAAAATGGTTCAATATATAAAATAAACATTTATTCACTAGTTATCTGGATATGAATATGGAACACCAGAGTTAAACAATAGTTTTCTTCCCGCCTTTGAGTATGTAAAGCGTGGATCATCATAACCTATACATTTAAGAATTCCTCAAGCTTGATGATGTATTATTATTATCACCGCATCTTACTACCCGTTCGGGTTGTATGCACTTGTGCTAATGTGTAATGGTAGGGTTATTGTGAGATGAAATGGAGGACCTACAGTTTAACGTGGGATCCGAACCACGGTGGAGGCCTGGTATTCCCCACATTCACAAGTTGTGATTAATACAAGTCTTGTCAGAGGTGAAGGAAGGGTTTGGCAATCAGATAAATCTGTGCCAAGACCGAGGATTGAACCTTGGACTCATAGCACAGAAGTGACACAAAATATATGTATAACTAGCTTTCATAGAGCTGTGCAATGCAGCTTGTGGTAGCCCCTGTGTACAAACATGTGCATCTGGAATTGGAAGTCAGCATTTTTACCCTTTTACTTATGTTTCCCAACCATTTTTAAAAATATATAGGATTTCAGTGGTGTTTATTCAATGGAAGCAATGCTTCCCTAAAGTTAATAAGGTACTATTTTATTATTATTATTAGCACCGCGTCTTACTACCCGTTCAGGTTATACGCACTTACGCTAATGTGTAATGGTAGGGTGATTGTGAGATGAAATGGAGGACCTACAGTTTAACGTGGAATCCGAACCACGGTGGAGACCTGGCATTCCTCACATTCACAAGATTTCTTGTCAGAGGTGAAGGAAGGGTTTGGTAATCAGATAAATCTGTACCGGGACTGAGGATTGAACCCCGGACGCCAGCATAGAAGTCTGACACCTTACCCCTAGACCACCAGGTCACCCCGTTTCAATACTTATTTTTACGAAAGTGTATAGTGATTATTGTTGTATTGGGTCGGCGGAAAATTAAATAAGTGACCTTCCTATTTACTAATGATAATGGTGTGTAGAATAAATCCAAATTCAAAGCTATTATAAGGCAGGCCAATGGTCATACTCATTTGTAGGCCACAACCTAAGTGAAAACTTCGGCAATCGTAAATTGACCATTATTATTATTATTATTATTATTATTATTATTATTTGTGTTAAAACCACAATTATTATTTAAATATATATAATTTAATGATTGAGTAATATTTCTAAGATCAACAATTATTTTGTTTTATTCTGTGCATAGTTTGTGTCACCCCCCTTTCCTTCTTCCCCAAAATACTTTTAACTACATAAAAAACCGTGTGATCTTCCTATTAAACTAGGGTTCATCAGCCCCCCCCCCCCCTTTATTGTAGCCCCATTGCTTCCCTTTGTCCAGAATTGACCACACGCCACTGTTGGATTTACTTTATAGCCTTTTGGCCCTGAAATATTCTTCCCAGGCAAAGGCGGGTATTTAATGTAAAAAGGTGTAAAAAAGAGCAAAAAGTAAATCCAATCTTTTTTTAAAAATAATTAAAAGAGTAACCAAGGCAATAAGGGAAAAAAAGGCCAAAAGAGTTAAATAGCAAAAATGAAATCTGATAAAAATTAAAAAGAGCATGAAGGCTTAAAGGGGTAAAAATGTAAAATAGATATTTTTTTTAAATAGATAATTTTTTTAAAGTAGCCTACTAAAAGGACAAATAGGACATAGAGAGTAAACAGGTACATAAAGGGTAAAAAGGTTTGAAGGTGGAGAAAGGGTACAAGGTATAAAAAAAAATGCTAATTTTTTTTATTGTAACTACTTTTTCTAAATCTTTTTTTCATTTTTCACCTTTTTTGTCCCTTGTACCTTCAATATTTCTCTTTGGCAAAGCCGGGTACTTCAATGCTGGTATTTGAATAAAGCAAATTTAATAGTAAGAACAGGAATAATTAAAAGTAATTTCACTTGCTTCGATGGCCGCATGGTCTAAAGCGTCAGTCTCTCGTTATATTACAATGCTGGTGATAGGAAGATTGGGGTCTGAATCCCAGTCAGGTGTGCTGAGGGTTTTTTTCCAGAGTGATTTTCCACTCTCTCTCAATGCAAATGCGGTTAAACGTCCTATGATTTCAACCTTTCTCGTCCCTGAATTACTATCGTAATTAGTACATAGAGCAGGTATTAAGACGCGATGCAAAAAAAAAAGTCAATAGTAACTAGTAGTTATTAGAAGAAGTAATACAGATTATTAATTATGTCACATGAGATGATTTATCTTGCTCAACGTCTTACTATCTCCATCTGGGCTTTCCATATGTTTACACTAATGATTGAAAATGATTTAGGAGAATTATCTCAATATCCTGCCTGGTATTCGAACCTATACCTCCACAATACTGACAGATCGGATGGGATTAAATACACAACAATAATGGCATAAAATTGTTTCAAATGTTAAATCACCCATTCAACAATATGAGTACTACTCTTATTGTCCTCTGAAACTCCCTTGCAGCTAGCAGATTAATAAAAACTGCTGGTTGAAACCTATACCGTACATATCTATAAATAGTTACAAAAGTAGTATCAAGAATGGAAACCAAACCATTGGTGCACCCAGAATTTTACTTAGGGAAAGGTATTTATTAAAGGCTGTGTAGTCAGAAGAAATTTTGAGATAAAGGTAGGAAGGAGGCCTACGCTCATAACCACTGGAGACCAAGAACATTTATGAATATTTAACACCTAGCTATTTGAAATGGTTTTCTAGCAATTAAGGGCATCGCTTTAAATTATGTAATTGGCCTTTCATTTAATGTATTGAAGCTTTTATTTGATGTTTTCGCCCGTTGGTAATTGTGTTTAATGGTAGGCCTTTTGAATAATAGGCTTAAGTTGTAAGTATTCTCTTGAAACTTAGCTTTTTACATTTGACACATCTTCAGGGTTAAATATTTTAGCTTTACTTCAGATGATTTGAGATTTTTACTAAAACTACTTATGGTCTTGAGTGGGTCAAATGCCTCCCCTTGGGCGCGTCACTGCCGCGAAGACACCAACCGGCCAACCATAGGTGCCTTGGGAGGGGGGTCCTATTGATTGTTCTCTCATCCAAACTTGCGAGGTTTCTCGAAAAGTCCTTTATGAAACTGTAGCCGTGTTCGCGTCACTTGTTCCAAAAGTTATTCTAGGTACTTTCTTGCACACTCGAGCAGTTTCACTCCTTAGCCCGTGAACGTTGCAAGAGCAGATATTCTCGTAGCAAAAAATAATAATAATCTTGCTACTACTCTTGAGCGACGTGACCGAGACGGGTTTGAAACTTAAAGAAAATAAGCTTGAATATGGTGCGTATTTTAATTTTGAAATGTGAATTATTAACACATTTATTTTTAAAGACCCATACAAAGAGACCATTCTGTTTTTGTTTTGTTTTTTCTTTTTGGCTTATAACGCCAATAGCCTCTGAGCTATCCAGGAGTCGTTCCGTGCCCAGGATTATTATTCATTCATATTTTAAGGTTTTTATGTATCCGACGATTTCCACACGTCCATCACAGACTCTGCTTTAAAATATGAGTGAATAATGACCCTCGCCACGAGATAGCCTGTGGATAGCTAGGTGGTAAGAGAATTGGCGTACCAAACCAAAGGTCCCGTGTTTAGGTGTAATTATTCGATTTTAAAAATAAAAACGTCAGCTAGTTTAAGTTATGTTAAGAGTTTCTACTGGTTTCAGGCCCTCATATTCACTATCACCATCATCTCGACTCATCGGGACATGGAAAGAGCCTCCACGCAAAGGATATACGATTAGTACATACGTGCGTCCCTCAAACAAAACAAATGTTGGTAGGCTTTATCGTGAGGACGGCCCCCTTCAAATCCCTGTCATCCGTGTGTACTGAGCTCAATTTCCTCCCTCATCCTCCACGGGTTGTGTCCCAGATGGCTAGCAAGACGCAGCAGCCTTAATTATTTCTTGTTTTAAATATTAGACATGTAGAACAATGGGAGGCCGTGTGTGTGTGTTTTGTAAACGGATGCACCCTGCAAAAGATATTGGGTTCGAATCTTTGTTGGGAGGGGTTGGAATATCTGCCGAGATGTACTGTTGGTAGCTCTCACTAAAGGGATTCCCACTCTCCCGCCGCGTAAACGCTGGAACATTTCCTTATTCCCTCCTCCGCGCGCATAATAAATAATAGTTTTGGCCGTTTTCACATTTCAACCCCGCGCAAATGATGCTACATCACTAATTTTATCATTCTGTCTTCCTCCCTCATTTGGTTCTCACGCTTGCCCGGAGAGATAAGTCCGAATCCCTGTCGCGCGTGTGTACCGAGGCCTGTTTTCCCCCTCATCGTCCGTGTCTTGTGCCCCTGACGGGTAGTAGGACGCAGTTATAAATACCGATAAGCTTAACTTCGTGGCTATTAGCAGGGGGGAGGTAGGCGGGTATTGAATACAAGTGAACCGTATCGTACTGCATTCACACAAATGCAGGTACATTTTATATCTTCCTCGACCCGGATATTACTTAAGAATCTATGAAGTTATATAATATTCCATCAAAATATAGTTGCGAACATTAAAAAAAAAAATTCTGTTATAAGTGGCTTGAAGAATAAAACGGTTGTTTTCACTTTATACGTGGGTAGCAATCTACCGTCACATTGCATTGTATACTTGAATCGTTGATCACATAGTCTAAGATGTCACTAGACGGCCGATGACGAACGAAGTGATCGAAGTATGAATCAAACGCGGGTACACATTCTACCTGGTCTTAAAAAATCTAGTCGACAGGTAAAGACCCTTCAAAAATTGGTGGCGGTGGCTGAAGTACGGCCGTTCTTACAAACATGTTGTACTAAAGACATCGAGGTTCGAATACCGGTGTGTGCGCCATAAAAATTTTATACTTGCATCGGTGTACGCATGGTCTAAGACGTCACTGATGGGAGGGGGTGCGACGTTTGAGACCGTGTATCTAAGCTCGGACCAAAGCAACTCTGGAGCAATGAACGGGCGTAAACCTACTTGATTATTACTTGTTTAATTCTAGTCAATTTGAAACTATCTGGTAAATATTCTTTAAAATTAGTACCGCTGCAACTATTCCTCTACACCTATACTTCAGGGTGTAAGTAAACTTTTCAGTGTGTAACGTGCAAACTTTCCGCTCCGTATCTGGACTTGCCGTTTAAGGGGCGATGTTGGAATCAATTCCCTGCAGAGTATACAGTTGGTGGAACACCGGGTGCGTGTGACTTACTCGGCTAGTTATGGCAGGGGTTTGAATCCCTGCTGAAGTGTATGGTTTCCCTCTTCCACCTTACTCCTCCCTGTTCAAATCTCAGTCAGGTGAAATAGGGTGCTTTTCTACACTCCCTCCGCGCAACTGCCTGACACAAGAAATTACAAGTACCAGCCTATTTGGAACAAGAACCAACAAGTTTGGAACAGGGGAAAGGAGGTTAGGAGGGGGAGTCAGAAGGAGGGCGGGAGGGAAGGGTGGAGACCTGAGTTCAAATCTCGCTCGGGGAACTAGGGTGGTTTTCTACGCTCCCCCTGCACCTGGAGTCGAACCCCCTTATGGCGACGAACAGGGTGTGTGTTGTGTGGATGTGTGTGTGCGTATGCGTGTGTGCGCGTGTAAATATTCCATGGTCTGTCTAGCAAACGCGGGTACTACATGGACTTTTTTCTCACTCGCGCAAAAGTCGGGTGCATTGAGGTGTTCGTTGTTCCTTTCTAGGGTGGTGGAACACCTTGTGTGTGTGTGTTAGTCGGGAGCCCGTAACTGACCAAAGATGTTGGACTAGGATTCGAACCCTCCCTCACTTTAGTATATTGTGAGAGTGCGGTCATAGACCTGGGAAAATTTAAATATTAAAACCTACCGGGTAGTAAGGCGCGGTGCTAGATATTATAAATGACCCTGTGTGTGAACTTGCCTGGCTAAACCCACTGCTAACGCCACCGAGCATATTTAGGGAGATTTTCCATTCTCCCTCTACGCAAATATGGGTACACGCATAAATACGTTCATTTAAAATGTTTATGAATTTGACTCCTGATCTTTAAAATACATTTAAGCAGTGAAACTGGTGGAAATGATAATATTAAAAGTATACTGGTTCCTCCTACAGCCCAAATAATTATTCGTTTGTGTAATGACCTAAATACCATAATGGTCTCTGCACATGCCCAAACCGTATCAGGTCTGTGTAAGTACCGTTATCTATTAGACACCTTCTATCTAGTGATTTGTACGGAGGTGTCTGCTCGATGCGCTGTTCATGCAACTGTGGGGTACACTTTGGCGTTGAATGAATAGCAAATGATCCATGCAGATGAAGGTACATTCAACCTTGGGTAAATAAGCGAGGAGACCCTTGTTCTTTAACACCTAATATGATTTCGTCACTTATTCCACTCTTGCATCGTACGATTGCCAGCTCTGATGCTACTTGATTATTTTAATAAGAGAGAGCGTGGCAAGCTCGATCTCTGACAATGGAATATTTCTTTAGCCGAGAGAGACAGAAAAATTGGTTTTGTCGTATAGCTAAGATATATTAATAATATTTAGCACCGTGTCTTACTACCCGTTCGGTCTATACGCAATGTGTTAGTAAAATTGTCATAATACCACCAGGTATTTAATGCAAAAGAGGTGGAAAGAAGCGGAGTTAGACTATATATGTAAAATGGTTGTTATAATAATAATACTTTCAACATATTTCAGACAATATTGTGACTTTATTTCAACTTATCCATAATGTTTGAGACGGAGCTTCTAGGATGAGAGAGAGAGACGTTTTTTTTAAACGTTGCAGGTTTGAATCCTGTGTCAATCAGTTAGCGGAGCATTTATTCGACCGGCTTCGATGAACTCACGAGCTTGAGTATTATATAACGTTATTGTGGTCAATTTGGTCGGCGGTTAACGAACTCGGGTCATTACAGGGAGCTTGGGGGCTGGTGTGAAGTAGTACCAGAGACAGCAAGTGTATCGCTGTCTATTCTTGGCTCATTAACGACCGGTGGGCGAGTTACTGAATCTGTGACGAGTGGCTCATTACCAGCAGTGAATGACCGGCAGTATACAGGTTAATGAGTCTGTAAGGAGCACAGATGTTTAAATTTAATATTTCTTTTACGAGTCACCTAACGACCTTCACGGCTCGGGGGAGTTTCCAACAATGAATGGGCAGAGTGAAGAGAGAAAGGGGAGGGGGTGAGGGAGAATTCAAATGTTCATGACCAGCAGTCAGAGGAGGGAAGTGAAAGGGAGAGCTCGGCCCTCGGTCGGCCGCTGACACTTGCTAGAGAGGGATCTCAACTAGCACCGCGCGTCCCCTCTGCTGCCTGTCAATGCTCGTTCTAACCCCCGACCGCCATATCGAGAGGTTCTAATGAACAAATCAATGAATAAAAACTCCAACACCTCTATCCTACCAATTAATTAATTATCATTAATAATTAATCATCAAGAACCAACATGTCCTGGGTTGGGAGGCGAGGGATGTAGGGGAGGGGTGGGAGTAGGGGGGAATCAAACGGATGTGGAAAGTAGTTCAAGGGGTGGGGGAATAACGGTAAAGCATGCGGATGTGGAAAGTATGTTAATTAGCATCACAATACACACACTCGCTCATGAAAAATAGCCTAGGGGCTGTACTCATCAATTAAGAACACTACTCACGGGCAATGGATTAGAGATGTTCCACTGTAATCATAAGGGGTTGGAATGTATTAAGAAACTATTGATTACATATTTTATTCGCCTTAATTCATTCTTTCCCTATGTGTTTTTAATGTACGCACAAAGATTAATAAGGTTGGTTGACCGAGATTGGTGATTATTCCTCTTAAAGAGGGTAAAGTAGTAAGCGGTCAGATTGTGTGTATAGAAAGGGTTGAGCGATGGTTTTAAGGAGGTAGTGGGTTTGGATGTTATGTAGTGGTTTGGTCATAGTTTTTCGAACTGTAGGTTAGGTTACCCGCCATACTAGATAGGTGATGTATCGACGGTTGCTTGTTGAAGTGTTTTTTAAGTATGTTTAAGCCTATTTGAAGTCCATTGAACTGGATCGGAGTTTGTTGATTAATTTATCTTTAAACATAATGCATGGTATGATAAATAAATTATTATAGGCATGTTTTATAACTCTTATTAATGTAAAATTATTAAATTTATAGCTTTAAAGAAGGTAGGTTGGCTTTTCAGAGAGAGGGAGTATATTTTTTCAAAGTCTGACTAGAGCCTATCTGGACGTGCATCGCCTGTAAACACATCCATGACTTAAATCAGTTGGTCTCCATCTGTGTCTGAACCTGTTTCAAGACATGTGGAGGCTTCTCTCTCTGATAAGGTGTGTTGCACCGCCTGAAAGCTGTAAGCTGATGTTATTAAGTGTGTGGAATATATCAGCATTTTCCTGGATTAGGAATGGAAAAACTTTAACATCTTAGACGATGAGGAAGGATTGGTGATAAATAATTTAACGTCGCTATTCAAAATGTATGAGAAAGGGGTGAGGGTGAGAAATAGATGAAGTGATAAAAATGGCAATGTAATTCCTAGGTAAATAATCTTAATGTGATCTGAATGTGGAAATAAAATTATATAAGTGTATGAGGGGCAATAGTGGTTGTCAAAATGCAACTCACATTATGTTTTGGCATATTAGTTCTTCTTATATCCTAATATCACCATGTCGATTATGTTTTGGCATATTAGGTCTTCTTGTGTCCTAGTATCACAATGTCGCTAAGTCGGAGAGCTGATACACTTCCTCTTAGGGGAAAATGCAGATGGATATAAAGTCTTCTGTGTGTTCTGGTATGCCTATTTTATAAATACTCACACTTGAGAGCTTCTTGTGTAATGGATAGGGCTCGTATTTATATTTGCTTATTTATATATATATTTAAGATAATATAACTAAATACAAAACATAAATCATGCAAAAGTAGAATTTAATCTATATAATTCATATAAATATACCTTCCTTAATGATTACTGGCATAGTTTGACATTAAATTCCACCATTACCATGAACAACCCACATCGTAAATGTTTCAAATTTAAAAGATGGTCTGTTATCCACCAAAACATTTTTAAATTGAGAAAAACTACGCTCCAAATCATATGAGGCTATAGGAGCATATTTAAAACTATCAATATCTTACAGTGACAATTCTTTGTTGGGCTCTTAACTATCTCGTGTCTACTAAGAATTTCACTGAACTGTTTTAATATATTGCAGCCGTGATTTTTACTAAGGACCAAGTTTCATTGAATAGATCCTTTCACTAGGAGATTCTTCTAATCTTAACAAAATATATTAAATGTTTTGAATATTGTTCACTAAGGGCACATTTTTTGTCTCAAGTCTTAATTGTTTAGTCAGGCATGAAAAGGTAGATTTAATGTATATTATGTCTTTTTGAACACTTCATTGTAACATTGCTTTATTTGCCTCACAAATGGAATCAGCGTCTTCCTCGTCGAGCATTGTGATAATTTCTTGAATTTGTCTTAAATGGCCTGCATAATATGTTGCAGCATCTACCCAAGTTCCCCAACTGGTTAGAATATCGGTTCCTTCAAAAAATCCTTTTTCACATTTGAAATTACTCGATTCACTTCAGGATACAATGATCGCAAAGTTTCTGCAACCCGATCCACACCATATGCCAAACATGTTAAATTAACCTTCTTTATGCAGTATTTTTAATCCCTTTCCCGCCTTTATCATGTAGGGTGCTGCATCGGAGATAAATAGATTAACACGATCATATTGTATTGCATCAGGCCAAAGTAGCATCGTTGAATGTTTTCGTGATTATTGAGTTAAGATTTTTCCAGATACTCAGTAGTGAGCAGAAATGAAGACGAGGGCTCACTTTTAAAAGTACTAACATTAATATTAGCAATATAATGAATGACCTGTTGAATCTGTTGACTCATCAATGCATATCCTAATAGCATTGTCACCTATTTCTTTCTGAATTTTTAATATTATATCAGTATATTATACTTTTGGTAAGTAGGTATATTCTTGTCAGTCAAATAAAAAGAATAATAATAATGGTCTATTTCGATTGCCGAAATTTTCTCTTGGGTTGTATTCTGCAAATGAGTGTGACCTTTGGCCTGCCTTATAATTTTTAAACCGGTTTTATCCTACACGCCATTATCATTAGTAAATAGTAAGGTCAACTATATATTTTTCCGCCAACCCAAAATACTGATATTTACTACACACTTTCATAAAATTAACTATCGAAACGTCAAAGTTTTTTACATGGACTGCCTGAAGATTGAGTGGGTCTCCCTGTTTCAACAATTTTATTTTTCTCGTCAAAAAACCGGGAGGAATAACTATGCTTCAAAATATCACTTATGAATACACAGCAGCTTCCACTGCCGCGCTGGTTGACGCACTCGTCATTTTACTACTGTACGCAAAGAAACAAACCGCTTCGTCAAACAAGCGTCAATATTCCGTAGAATAAAACTAAACTTGCTTTAAATGGGTGATAAATACGTTATTTTGTAATAGAGTGCCCATAATTATATCTAGAAACAATGAATATCGGTTAAAACAAACTTAAAAAATAAGATTTTAATAGTATTAAACAAATCAGGGTAGTAAACTCATTCGCTAATGCTCGCCTAGGTATATGGTAGTTCCCTTTCCCCGATGAGGGCCGGACAGACCCGGAAACAAACGATTGGCAGAATAAAGAGTGAGCGAGACAAGCTGGCTGGTCCTTCTGAGAAAGACGAGATGCCGCCTAAACTAAGTTTACTTGTTGGAGAGGTTTCTAATTAACTTTTAATTTCCTCTTATTTTCTGATTCCCTCTTTAATTTTAGGGAGCGTTGCTTCCCTTGAATAAACGCCGTTGCTGTAGACAATTTTCTTTCAAAGTTTTCGATTGGACGACGTGTGACTATCTAATTGGTTGGAACGGTCACGTGATTACGAATATGGACTGTGTAGTCACGAATAGAATTTCTTGAGGACCACAGATACGGAGTCCGTGTTGGGGCCTTTTAACTTACATTCATTTACCGATTTTCAATTCAGTATAAGCTAAAGTTGTAAGGTGAAGTATTTATATTAATAGTATTATTGGGGGACCTGGCGGTCTAGGGGTAAGGTGTCAGACTTCTGTGCAGGAATCCAGGGTTCAATCCTCTGTCCCGGCACAGATTTATCTTATTGACAAACCCTTTCTTCACCTCTGACAAGTTGTGTATTAATCACAACTTGTGAATGTGTGGCGTGCTAGGCCTCCGCCGTGGTTTCGGATCCCACGTTAAACTGTAGGTCCTCCATTTCATCTCACAATCACCCTACCATTAGACATTAGCGTAAGTGCGTACAAATGAATGGGTAGTAAGACGCGTTGCTAATAATAATAATGATAATTAGTATTATTAGTAAAACCAACCCGAGGGCATTTCAGTTATATTATCGATTATTACTTTGCAATTAATTCCTTAAACATCACCTTTTAGCTACTTTATAACAGCAAAAAAATTTCTAAATTGTTAGACAATAGTCTATAGTATATTTTAGAAATAGGTTGTAAGTTTCTAAACAAATCTTCCACTTGTTGTAGTTATAAAAACCAAGTAACGAATAATATTTTTTTTAAATAGTCATACGTTAGATTTAAGAACTGTTTATAAACAACACCAAGAAATAGCGAACAGGATGATTTTACATTTGACATATCTTCACAAATCATTTATTCATGGCAACCTCAACCTACCCATTGGAACTTAAGATTACAATTTATTTTTCTAACCATTTGGAATGGAATGCATAGTTTTATTTTAGTTTAAATTAGTTGCGGAATCTCAAATCAAAGCGACCCAGCAGCATATCTCTTGACATCCCAGGCCACTCTGGCTGTAAGGATCAATCTACGAAGAACGAGAGGGTTATGAATACATGTAGGTACATAATATTACGTAGTTATTTCACACTTTTGTTAAGCATCAGGCCTTCACTTACAAACAATCGCGTGTGAGTACGTGTTCGTAAAGTTAAACCTCGTCTACAGAGTCCGTAAGCTCCGTATCCTTATAGTCCTTGAGTCCTAAATGGTCCTTAGAAATGGAAATAGCTTCTACATGGTCCGTACCCGTAATCACGTGACCATGCTAACCGATGATAAAGTTGGAAACAAAGGTCCAATTTAAACTCTTCGAAAGGAAAGTTTCTAGAGATAGGCGCAAGCAGACGATATCACAGCTGAACAAATTATCACTAACAAAAGTAACTACAAAACATTTTGATAAAACGTCCAGGATAGGTTACATTTGAAAGGTAGGTTTAAGTACAATCACACTTTATATATTTAAATTATGAGCTATTTTGACTAATTGCTACGAAAATTCCAATGGTGCTTTCATTTTGATGCGCGCGCACCCTTACTTTGCCGTGATTGGTAGTCCTTGGCAGTCCGTATCGACTAGTACTTGGGAAGTTAAAGTAACACAGACTCCGTAATCGTTCATATTATAGCTTTAAAAATATTATTTTCAGTGAATATACCAGTCATGGCCACCCACGTTTAATAACTTCTGGGGTAGTTAAAATTAAGATAAAATGTACCCTTATTTTCGGGGAGAGAGACGGAGAAACCCTTTAAGAATCACCCCCAGTACACCCGATCGGTGCTGACCTCAACACAAACCAAAAGTGTTCTCTTTTTTTTAGCACCGCGTCTTACTAACCGTTCGGGTTATACGCCTATGCATTAATTACACTATTATGAAGGTTTAATTTAAATCAAATAGACCCGCATTTGCCTGACCGGTGGAAAACCATCCTCAGTGCATCAGACGGGATCTTACCCCGATATACCCGTCTTCGGCAGTCTAGTCCAACACGAGATTAGCGCGTTAGGACCACGCGGCCACCTAATTGGTTCAAACTGGTTTGATTCAATTATTATAAATTGCTTATATAATTATTATATTAATGTTACTAGGATATCTCAACATAATCAAGGAGCTCAGAAGGTAGTTAGGAAGTTACTCCAGAAGCAATTCTCGACCAAACACGAGACTGTTATCGTTAACTAATTAAGCAAGCAACTAGAGTTGGCGAGGAATGCCAGGCCTCCATCGTGGTTCGGATTCCACGTTAAACTGTAGGTCCTCCATTTCATCTCACAATCACCCTACCATTACACATTAGCGTAAGTGCGTATAACCCGAACGGGTAGTAAGACGCGGTGATAATAATAATAATAACTGGAGTCTGATAACCAAAATAAACTTTAGCAGTATATTCAATTTCCTTTATCATTTTAACCGCTTACATCATCCTATATATAATTTGAGAAGCCAGTTACCGGTAATAGAAATCGCGAGGAAATAACTTTACAGATTTTGACAAACTACAACTTATTTTAACGGTTAGGAGACCAGGATGTCGAGAAAAATAGTTTCCAACGAAAACCCGATTTTTACAGATAATTTTCAGTTCTTCATTCTTTGTTTACATCACCATGGAAACCATTATTTGCGTATTATAATGTTTCGGTAAATAAAACATTTCTCTTTGGTTAAAATAATGACAGCTCAATAACAGGTCTTTGAGACCACGTGTTCATGTGAGGCGGATGTTACTCTTGTGGTTTGGTGTAACTAATAGATCGAGCGCTGGGGGAGGGGTCGTCTTAACTTTATCATCTTTACGTGAAGAAGGAAAATATAAGTTTTGATTCAAATCTCATTGTAATTTTTTTTTAGATCGGAATTCGTATTTCAGTAAAATCGTCTCGCATATTTACAAGAAAGTTGTCTTTAAAATATTTAGAGAAAATGTTTGGCATTTTTTGAGGAGTTTTAATGAAATAGTATTAATTTGTTTAGCTTTAATTTGCTCCAATAGGGTTTCAACTGTGTCGTACCCTGAAAGTAATTTTCATAGGAAGGCGGTTTTAGCGGATTTTAAGGAAATGTTTTTTTCTTTTCTTTTAGCTCCTTAGTAAACTACCCTTAATTTTAAGGTTACACGTCTAATTAGAAAAATTGTTTATGTAACCTTAAAAAAAACCAAGATATTTTAGCCCAATCGGTAAAAAAAGGTTTCGGGTTCGGGCCAAGATACAGAGACAGACAATCGGCATCGAGAAAACATTTTTTGGATTCAGGCGATCATGAAATTTTGACTTTTTTTATATAGAAATCTCGAGATCGATTTTTTGATGATCATAATATTTTTCTCTTCGAGGGGCCAAGAGAAAGTAAGATGAAACCATTGTTACGACTCAGTTTCATTAGAGCCTATGTTTAGTCCACTAACACTATGACCGTATCTTCTTTAAGCGATACAATTCATCACGACTGTGCGCAGTGTTGCCTCTTAGTATAAGGTTTTCACATTGTAATTTTTTTATGGAAGTTGCTTAATGGAGGACTCCTTGACTAATCCAAAAAAATGTAAGACTTGATCAAGGAGGAGATTCGGATATTTAATAACAATATTTAGCACCGCGTCTTACTACCCGTTCGGGTTATACGCTTTAAGTACTAATTACGGTAATGGATTAGGAATTGGGAAGGTTGAATTAGAGGAAGTGAACCCGCATTTACGTGGAGGGAGAGTGGAAAACCATTTAGGAAAAACCACCCCCAGTTCACCCGACCGAGATTCGAACCTCGATCTCCCCGTCCTCAGCAGTCGAGCTTCAACACGACAAACGCGTTAGCCAAGTACGCCACCGAGGCGGGTCTTTGGCTATTTAAATAGGCTTAAATGCAATTGGATGTTTCCTTTATGCTACCCACTCCATCAAATGAACACGCGAAAACATTTGCAATTTGAATTTATAATTTGTTAAGCTCTGCCTAAAGAAATTCATACAATTCGAAGCGAACTTTAGTATACTTTAACATGATTCACAAAACTAAAACAAAGAGCTGACTCATCCATTGTGGCCACCTCTTGTCTACTATCTATCCACCATCAAACTACAGTAGCTCCACGACTTATTTGGTGTGGATTGACAGGCGACTGCTTTGAAAAGTTACCAGACTAAATTATGTATCCCTACGCCGAACCATATGATCTTCAAAAGCATGTGTTAAGAAGCTGTCACTTCTGTTAGTAAAAATTTAGGTATACGCCTAAATGTTGACTGTGAGAAGTCAGCTGTGAGCTGTCAGTCGGCACCAAAGAAGCCATGGGGCTACTGTATAAACAACACACCCCAGAAGATTTCTCAAAATTAAATTTTGATCCATTAAGATTTTAATATTTCAGTTTTTCGATAAAAACATATCCAGTGAATCTCTTCTCGTGTCCGTGTCACAAGACAACGCACAATTTTTCTCTGAGAGGGGAAATCGAGAAGTACTCAGGGTGTCTACAAGACATATTTTACAAAATTCCCTGACTTTTCCAGGTTTTCCAGGAAACATTTTTCAATTTTCCCTGACTACTTTTTTCCCGTTTTAATGGTGGATGGTGACTTGTTTTATTTATTATTGATCACATATTAAAAAAAGTTTGTATCTACTTAACATAAACGCTTTTATCAGTTATTTAAAAAACTAAAATGTTATTTTATTTAGGTATTATTAACTTGTGTTTAGTTGCAAAATTGATGGGATTTTTAAACATATTTCTTAATTCCCTGACTTTTCCTTATTTTTAGTTAAATTCCCTGACATTTCCCTGTTTTCCCTGTCATCCAAAAATTCCCTGACTTTTCCAGGTTTTCCCTGTCTGTAGCCACCATGACACTTCACCTCAAACTTGTATAAAATGAGGGGAAACATGATTGATTCGAATTTGTGAGAGTATATTATGGCACAAGAGATTTTATTACGTCCCCCTGAAGAAAATCACGTCCCAAACCGAACACAAATTGTTATAGTGTTTCTGCCCTTTGAGAACCCGTCGGCCAGGCCAGGGCGCCGCTGGTTGATGCCGTATAGGCCTAATTTCCACGTATGCGGCCCGCGTATTGTCTAGGAATATAAAATGAGGCCCTTACCTAACTTCAAGTTAAACATCCTTGATTTAAAGAATACAATTTTTTTTTTTTGCAGCCAACGTTGATAACACCCACACTTGTACAAACAAACTCGTCTAGTCTGGTTTACAGACGATGGGGAAGGTCAGGATTTAAATACCAGCCGGGTGTGGTGAGGTTAATTTTACCCAAACAGTTTCCCTGCCTTCTCTTTAAACAAATAGGGCTTATTACTTCTAAATTATACTTCTCTCATCCTTACCTTAGTAGAGAAACGTCTCCCTCGAATCTTAGAGTATTTTAGAGATTTGAGATTGCTAAAATCTCACTAAAGTATCTCGATATGTAAATATCCCCGGATGCGGTGCACATCAAACAAAACCTAGAAACATTTTATGATATCTTCAGTATTATTTCAGAGGAAATGAAACTACTCAACGCTTGAACTATTCTTTTGCTGGTACTTGTTGGCATTTAAAAGGCTTTCCTTTACTACTATAGCTGATAGTTGTGTAGCCTTTGAATATAATCGGCTCGAGACATACGATAATGCGGACTGCTTAGATCAGACGTGTGTTGTCTCGATTGATAAAATGGGCCACATTGAAAATTGAAACTACTATGAGGGCTGCATTGTAAAAGAATGATTAAATATTTGTATATTTGTAGTTAGGTCCTTATATAAAGCAAACAAATACCATATATATACAACTTACTACCGGAAATTGAAAATCTTTTATTTTCAGCATTGATATGAATGTCGGTCTTTGAATCTTGTGCTGACATCACTTTAATCATTTTGTTGACGTATCCTTTTTTTTAATGTGAGAAAATAAGTGTGTACGTACCTATGTGCAAATATATGATGCTTGGATTAAACGTTTTTTTTTNCCTAGTTGAAAAAAAAAAGTGTGGTAAATCAATGTATCCAAATGACCAACTGTTGTATTTCTGGAAGAAAAGATAGCTGCAGTGTACGTTAGCCGCACAAAATCTGTGATAAGGGCCACAAGTTGACATGCCTGGCTTAGATAAACACGTATAGTGGGATTTTGGTTAGAAGAACCTTTATTTGCGGTAGTTTCTTTCTAAGGAAATATGCCTACCTCGATGTACGGATAGTCTAAGGCGCTATTTTCGCGATATACTACATTGTCGATGACTGGGATATAAGGTTCGTATTTCGGTCGGGTGTACTGGAGGGACTTTTATCCAACATAGTTTTCACCTCTTCCTACACACAAATGCGGGTACACTTCCTTTAAATATAACCTTCCTAATCCCTAAAAATATCAGCGTAATTATTACATAGCATTTCCCGAATGGGTAGTAAGACGCGGTGCTTTAATATAATATATAAAAGTACCGCGTCCTACTACCCGCTATATAGTTGTATACACACATACACACACACACACGCATAACTGTATTTAAAAAAATTACCAACATTGACTCTGAAATGTACATTATGTCAAAGGCGAAAGCTGAATAATACATACCTCGGCACATTTTTATAGTGACGTTTTGAAATCTCAGAAAAGGTTCAGCACCCACAGGATAAACTATAGTTTAAAATTCGATTTGGTTTGATTTTACACACCCGGCCCAAAATGTTAGTCAACACAGTAATATTGTCCAACGTCGCTGTATACTCTATTGTCTACCTTTTGTTAGTAAAATGGTTAACGTACCTGCGAGTATCCTAGGCGACCGGTTCCCTCGATGTTTCTACAGACCCTTACTCTCACAGAATAAACTAGATATTGACTGCTGTCAACCAGTCTGGTATTTTCGCCAAGGACGGTTTCACGCATGCGCTGTCGGTGCATCGACCCGGTAACATTTTCTAGAAACGATGGAAAGGTAGGGGTTGTAATGTGATCTGTGTTGTGGAGTGAAAGTCATTGACAAATTCATGGGCAAACAGTGTTGCCAAACCTGCTGATTTTTCAGTAGATCTACTTATTTTTAACTTTTCTACTGATCTGATTAATTCAAATAAAATTAACAAATCTACTGATGATTATGTTCGTATGTTGTAACTTCACTATTGGCTCTTTGAAATGATGGGGTGGTAGGGTGAGGGGGTGGTCTGAGTTGGAGGTAAAAGCTTCAACACAGCCTTGTATATTCCATTCACGGTAGGAATTGACTTCTGAAAGGCCTTTTTTCCTACCATAAATCTACTATATAGTAGAATATTGGTAGGAAAAAAGACCTTTCAGAGAATAATTCCTACCGTGAATGGAATATAGATTGACAACTTTCAAATAACCTTGTACTATAATAACTGTAAGCTTAGCCCTCTTCCAAGAATTTGACTGTCACAGGGAATAGAAAGGAAGGCGCTACTACACTAGCCTGAAGAAATCCACTCACTTTAAAACACATAATTTGCAAAAGCTTAATTTTTCTAGCTAGTGTAGTAGGTATTTCCGGACACTCGAGCATGAACATTGATCATAGACATAGATTTTTTTTTGTAATTTATTTTAGGTACACTATTTTACGTGTACTTTATGAACCTACTGATTATATCAGCACACGATAATTTCTATGAACGAGAGCGAAAGGACCCACCAATTTTGCCAGGAAAGGTATTTTCACATACCCACAAGGTTATTTTCCATGCAACAATCAATATGGGTTCGACAGATTTACTTCCCCTCCGAAGGAAGATGTGTTACGGATTTTTACCGCTCAAGAAATATTCGTTAGCTCCGGTGGGTTTGAACCCACGAACATCGAGTCCTGAGGTGAGACTATTGCACCAAGACTACTGAGGTCGACAGCAAAGAAGAAAAAACATGTTAAATAGAGGAGAAATAACAAACGTTCACCTACGTTCAACAAAATAACTAATAATGATCATGTATCACCACTTATAAATACATCTACTGAATGTTCGAGGCTATTGCTACTGATTTGTATGGTATAAGGGTTGGCAACACTGTGGCCAAATTATTAGTTTCATACAAGTTATAACCAGGAGTGTAGCGTCAGAGTAGACATTTAGATCAAGTCTCCCACAACTCTCTATTAGACAGTTAATAAAATAATTACCAAAGGTGCACAATACTGTAAGTTTAAAAACAATTCACATATTTGCTTCTTTTTCGAGGAAAATATTATTTATTTATGTCCCTTACCCTAAATGAGACTCGTCTCACTTTGTATCAAATATTTGTAACTTCTCTCGACATCTTTGAGAGAGAGAGAAATATTGTGATCGTAAAAATATATATTTTTTTACGATTTTAATAAGTCGACGTTTCATCACCTAAAACTGAAAAAAAAAATTGTTTTCACGGTGCTGTCTGTCTGTTTGTATCTCAACCTAGAACCGAAACAATTCTACCGATAGGGCTAAAACATAGAGAAAGGAATAGACAAACATAAACAACACTGTAAGAGGCTGGTTGTCATAGTAACATGACGCTTCTAAAGAAACCAAAAGTTGAAACACTAGCGTTCGAAGCGGTCACTCGACAGAACTAAAGTTATCAAGACTCAGTGGAAAAACCACCCAAAAAAACTTGACTGAATATTTTAACCTTTGATGTCCTCTCTATATTATACATTTCTCTATGGACTGGGCGAGCGAGCGCGCGAGTGACTAGAACATAAAATAGAACACATGGGCTGTATTGAGAGGTGGCCAGACTGGGCGAGCGAGCGCGCGAGTGACTAGAACATAAAATAGAACACATTGGTTGTAATGATAGGAGGCCAGACTGCAGCAAACTCTCAAGTTGACATGAAATTTGACTTTTTTATAACTATCGATAGGTTTGGCACACTTGCTACTAACTGCCTAATTTAATTGGTAAGATCATAAACCATACATCTATATATATATATATATATACATATGTACAAGCGATATGTTAAAATACCTCATTATTATAATAAAAGGCCTTTACAAATAAAAATCACCATTAGCGCGGATATAAGATGGGAAAACCACAACAATAAATCATTTGCCAAAAACCACCCACAGTTCACTGAGCCAAGATTCGAGCCTTTGCCTCCTCATCAACAGCTATCGAGAGCTACAGTAGGTCCATGTCTTCTTTGGTGCTGACTGACAGCTCACAGCTGACTTCTGACAGTCAACATATAGGTATTTATCTATATTTTGACTGTCAGAAGTGACAGCTGCTAAACACGTGTTTTTTCAGATCATATGGTTCGGCGTAGGGATACATAATTTGTTCTGGTAACTTGTTAAAGCTGCCAGTCAGCACCAAATAAGTCATGGGGCAACTGTAGCTGCTAAGCACGCGCTTGCCAGTTTGGACACCCAGTCGCTCGCACGCTTGTAGTGCAAATATGACCCGTCATTGATTTATTTCGTTGAGATCCGCAATGATTGCCAATTATTGCCTCTGCATATGGAGTCAATCTCATTAGAATTATGTTAGGTAACATTTTATAGCAGGTTTATATTGGTGATATACCTTTATAAGTAAAGTATTAATGTGTAATGGTAGGGTGATTGTGAGATGAAATGAAGGACCTACAGTTTAACGTGGAATCCGAACCGCGGTGGAGGCCTGTCATTCCTCACATTCACAAGTTGTGATTAATACACGTCTTGTCAGAGGTGAAGGAAGGGTCTGGTAATCAGATAAATCTGTGCTGGGACCGAGGATTGAACCCCGGACGCCAGCACAGAAGTCTGACACCTTACCACTAGACCACCAGGTCACCCTATAAATAAAGTAAATTCAACCTTTTTAATTCACTACTAGCGTAATTACTACACACACACACACACACACATATTATATATATATATCCTGAACAGGTAGTAAAAGGCAGGTATTATATATATATATATGTATATATATATATATATATATAATTCACCTCTTTTTATTCTAACAATGGTTAAGGAAGTTAAAGAGCCCTCATATTATGAACACAAACATTCAATTTACCACAACAATGATCATGCAAACAAAGGTGTCAGTTTCATCTTGTCTGAACCATCGATAACAAGGTCAGGGCTCGAATCCCGACTATGTATACTAAGTGTGGCTATCTTAAATAATTGTATCTCACTCTCGCTATGTAAATGCAACTATCCTACCATTGAAATATACTCTCCTTGTTTACAGCTGTGTACTCAATTTTTTAAGGATGGAGATAGCTTGAATAATTTGCTAGACGTGGGACATTTATTAGTAAACGGCTAAAACCAAATCGATCCACGTTAGATAAATTCACAAACCTTACATAGCCTATAAAGAATATTATATATTTTTATTAAGTTAATATATTCAAAAATGCAAATTTTATTTTTAAAATAGAAATGGTGTATTTTTAATACTGTACGATAAAAATATCTAATTTCAGGGGATGTAACTCAACTGCATAAATTAGAACTAACTAAGCCTCTATTTTATATATTGTAATTGCCAGCAGGGTTGTTGAATAGGTTTACTTACACTTCCAAATGTAGCCCGGGAGATCGGGATCTACCTTAGTAGTGCAGTGAGTATAAACTATTCACAAACTTCACATCTTACATCCAATTCAAATTGGTCGCATATTTACACAGTGTATCTACAAATCATCAGCCTACTTATAAAATTCCATGACTTTTACAGGATTTTCAAACTTGACTTTTTCTGCCACTACTTTTTTCTGATCTTTCTTGGTAAATGATGATTTTAACGTTTATTTCATTGATTACCACTTTTAAAAACAAACGTTAAAACCTTTAAAAAGGTTTTTTTTTTAAGTCAAGTATTTAAATTCCATGTTTTTTTGCTCAGTTTAATTAAATTCCCTGCTTTTCTGACTTAAATTGTGTTTTTTTTCTCTGCATGTTACCACCCGTCACACTAATGAGACAAGGTTGTAAAAAGTATTATCTATAGAAAGTGTATACAGCATTTGTTAGAAGAGAGAGTGGGAAACAATTTTGAATAAGCCACCTACCTATATACAACCGCTGGGGTCCAAACCCCACCCCCTAATCATCAGAAAACATGATACTCGCACTCCTTGGTCCTCGTGATCACCGATGTCCGTGAGCTTGATCAATTCGTTTCGCTCTCTCTAACCAAACCATTTTCTCTTTGCATTTCCCGACATATTAACTCCCTGATATTAATAGATTTACCTATGCTTAGCGTAATAATGAATAAAATATTTTATTTTAAAATAGTTTAAAAGCATTTATTCAGTTAATTAATTAAAACCCAGATGAGATTATACGGTGGGTAGCGTAAACTATTTGCGCTGTGCATCTAATCAATGAAATTTTAAATTTCCTTCTAATTTCCCCGTTTGAAGCTCAAACGTGTTTATTAATTTCTATGTAATTTTTATAAAATTACTAGGAGTTTTTATTTAAATTTGGATGAATACGACATTTCCAGCATAATGTTACCTTCAATTCGACATAAGAAATATTTTATTATCATTCATGGTAGTTGAAATAGAAGTTTTGAAAGATTAACCTTTAGTTTAGTGGGTGTATTGCAGGTTGTATGCTGCCCCGTCTTATGTTAAGCAAGGTATTGATTGACTTGTCAAAACTGTTGACAGTATGAGAATGAAATAAGGTATGTAAAAAAAAAATCCCTCTTAGAGGAGAAAATCAAATACCTAAGGGTTCTGAACTGATTCACCACATGTTTGAAATACATTTAAAATCTTAAAGATAAAAAAATTCCCTAGTTAAAAATGGATATATGAAAATGTAATAATAAATATTAAATATTTTATAAAGTAATAAGGCGATCGTATTGTAATCTTTACAAGATAATTCTATAGAAAGTCATTATGCCAAATGCAAAATATCCTATCCTTAAAATTACTAGTTTTGAGAAACTTACTGATCTAATTCCTTTAATTAAAAAGTCAATTTGATCATATTAAAAATATATAAGTTTAAATATTTTTTAAACTATAACACAGCCGTAATCAGTTATATGGAGCCAACAGTTCACTTTCTGATAAAAGTCCTGAGACTTCAACACCCTTAACTCTTTATATTTTACAATATGATTTGGCATATTATTTATACCAGTATTAAAAATAGATGTAAATGTTACATGTTCCGTAAAATGCGTAAATAAATATAAAAACATAATAATTATAACCACACAAATCATGTGTTTTCCGTTAAAATGTTAACATACATATTACAATGTGATTTTAATGTTTTCAAACATGAAATAAAATAAAAATGCTCTATAAATTGTTGTCTTTAGTAATTTGATTAATTTTACCCTATGCTGCCCTCTGTTATTTATGAGATGTACTAAGCATCAACCAAAATTTATCGCTTGTTATGCCATCTAAAAGTCTTATGACAAACTAACCGCTTTACTTATTCTTAGTGCGCATAAGAATTAAAATTTAAGGTTGTGTACTTAGAGATACAATTCAGGATTTTCAGTCGGGCCTGTTTATGTGTAAGGTGTCGGAATAGAGTCTCTTCCGAGGAGGTACAATTCAGGATTTCGGAGATGTAATTCCGATTTTTAAAAGAGATATAATTCAGGATTTTCTTTAGAGCTGTTTGTCACAAAAGTATCGGAAGAAAGTCTCTTCCGAGGAGGTACAATTCAGGATTTCGGAGATATAATTCCGATTTTTAAAAGAGATATAATTCAGGATTTTCATTAGAGCTGTTTGTAGCAAAAGTATCGGAAGAGAGTGTCTTCCGAGGAGGTACAATT
>CABFOW010001299.1:57106-90665 GCA_902141385.1 Timema californicum | reverse complement strand
AAAAGTATCGGAAGAGAGTCTCTTCCGAGGAGATACAGTTCAGTTGCCTCCTTGTTTTAGGCCATATAATGTTTTCTTCAACTTAAGAACCATTCCTTCTGCGACATACTCCTTCAGGTGGATACATAAAAATTTCGTCCTTTAAAACCCCATGCAAAAAAGCATTTTTAACATCCAAATGATGGATGTATAATCCATTATGGTTAGTTAGACACAAGAGAATTCTTACAGTAGTAAGCTTAGCAACAGAAGCATTAGTATAGTCAAATCCATTCGATTGTGCACATCCGTTAACTACTAACTTCACTTTTTATCTATCTAAATTTCCATCTCGATCCTGTTTCAATGTAAACACCCATCTATTATTGATAATTCTTTTCCCTTCTGGTTTTCTTACCTCTTCTTATGTCCCACTTTCCAATAGTGAATTTATTTCCTCGTCAACTGCTCTCATCCAGCAATCTTTGTCACTCCTATCTTTCAACTCTGCCATGCTTTTTGGAGCCCCTTTACAGAATAAAGTTGCATTCATTGCAATATTTACATCCTTTACTGAGGACATAGTAACCAACCCTTCTGTTACCTTATGCTCCTATGGTTCTTTCATTGAATCCACATATCCACCCCTTACTACTAAATATGTTAAATCTTCCCTTTCCTTAACCTTTCTAGCTTTAGATCATTTCTTTAATTTGCCCACAACATAATCCCCTAAATACTCAGGAACCTTGCTAACCCTTCGTCTACTGTATTCTTCATCTTACTGGCCTTGCTCCTTAAAACTTAATTCTTCAAAATCTCTGAATTTTTCATGTACCCATCCTGAATCTATGTTCCTTCTTTCTTCTACGTGTGATTCTTCAGTTTCTACATTTTTCCATTCATGATTCCACATCTCTTTCTCAAACTCGATTATAGTCTCGTTAAATTTGACACTGCTTGCCACAATAATTTTTCTCAATTCTGAACACCACAACCTATATCCATTATCGCAATACCCTAGCATGATACACTTCCAACTATGTGAGTCAAACTTGCAATTTCTCTCATTTTTTTCTTTGTGAGCATTGTTTTCCTTCCATACAGATTCCACACAGTTCCTTATTCCCTTCCCTAATTTCCTCGATATAATCCACTACCTTTAACAACTTAAACAGGTTCTGATTCCCTATATGGCCTAGTCTAGCATGCCACAACTTAGCATTATTTTTAATTATACATGCATTAACCTCATCACAAGAATTTACCATAGTCACTGACATTTTGTACAGATTGCCTTCTCTATTTCCTACTCCAACAACATTATCCCCCTTTAGAATAGTACATTTTCCATGTTCAAACATACACTTATACCTTTGATATCCTACTTTGGTACTATGATTAAGTTATACTTTAAGTTTTATACCAGTAACATATACTTAATATAAAGCTTTCTGAGCTTACCATTCAGTTGAATTTGTGGATATACATCACCTATTTCCTTTGCCTCTAGGAACATTTTTGATTTAGCAACTCCTATTGCCATTGGTTTATCTAGCGTCCTCCGATTAACTACAGGAGTATCCTTAAATGCAAGATGATCAGTGACTCACGAGTCGAGAACCCAAATATCAGTTTTACCTTGATCACAGTGTGTCACACTACACTCATACACTGACACTAGAAAACTATATGCAGGCATTTTTTTCCTTCTCAACTTCATCTTGAGGAAGGTATACATTTCTTGATAGATTTTTATCTCCTCTTGGTCCTCTTCCATACATCCCTCCACCTGGTTTCCAGCACTCAAGTCTCTTGTGCCCCTGAATTCCACAATTGTGATACTTGAAGAGGTACCTGCCCGTCTGACATACATTCCCAAACAATCCACTGTTTACTAGCTTAGTACCAGTCACTACCTCTTGCTTGGTTCCCGAGAAGCTCATTGGTTGAACCCCTGGTCGAGTTCTCCCTTCTTTACTTTCATTCCGAGCCATCTCTTCCTCATAATTCTCTGTCTAACAAACTCCAAATACATTTTATCAGTCCCAAGCGTTTGCAGACCTGATACTACTCCTTTCAACTCGTCAGGAATGGTAAATAGGAACTTTATTACAATCCCCCCCTTCATCCAACTGCTAACCTATGTACCCAGTCAGCCCAGCCGTAATCTCTGGTCATCAGCTGTTGTTAATGGCCTCGCGTTGTCATCTTCTTCTTAGGTTCTCGTCCACGGCAGTCAGTTTCGGTAGAGCATCTCGGGGTTATTTCGGTATAATGGTGGGGGTAGAGGTACTCAGCCAATTTAAAAAAAGATTATCTCGTGTAGCATTTAAATTTTAAGTTTTATTTTACGGAAAGTCCTTTACAGGGTCTCATCAAATATGCATAATTTAGAAAACAATATTATTTAGCCACCTAGTCTCCCTCTACTTTCGCCCATCACGAGACTGTCTCTACACGTTAAGATAAGTTCACAAAATGTACGTGTATTTACTCTTTGAGTGCTAATCGGCCAGTCCCGTCTCTACTCTTCGCGTGCTCACCGGCCAGTGTCCGCGTCTGACGCTTTCCTTTCAGATAAGGTCAAACACAGACGCTAAACCAAAGGCACTGATTGGCCAGGAGTCCGCGCCAAAACCTCCCCCTCCCCTGAAAGACTGCACGTGTAAGAACAGGTGCGTCTCCCAGCTTCCGGGTACAGCTATTGATACCTTGCACGATGCATAAAATGAAAAGTAAAAGTAATAAATTTTGATGACTCTAATATTCCAACAAAAACTTTAAATAATGAAAAACTATTATATTAAAAGTTTAAAAGCCTGAAAATGAAGTTAATAAATTGAAATTTAAAACCTATATTGCTTACAACTTTGGTTATGATTTACATAACTTATAATTACCATAAAACCCCACACTTTCTTATAATTAACCATTTGATAATAATAAAGAAAATTAAATTAGGCCTAGATGAATGGAAAAGAACAATGTATTTATCAGTTTAGTATTCTCAGTATCTTGAGTGTATTAATATGTAAACTAAAAGAAAAACTAATATAATTTTATAAATGAGAAGGTTGAGAGCTAAGGGCCTAAAACCCTGACCACTTTACACCTGCAGTCTTCAATTCCCGGATCAGTTTTTCAAACTCGAGACAGTATTCACTAAACATTTCAATAGATGCTCTATACCTCACAGTATGCAGTTTCTTATTCAGTACCATCTGACTGGTTGTCCCTTTCTTTTCGAATATCTTCTGTAAACTAGTCCATACCTCGTAAGCTGTAATTTTACCCTTCACATGTTCCAGCTGGCTATCTTCAAATCGTAGCACAATAAAACTTTTGCACTTTTTATCTGTTCGCTTGATCTCCAATAATGTATTATCTTTTGTTACTTTAACATCTTGGCTATCTTCCTCCACGTGAGTAAATGGGAGTTGCCATTCCATATGTGGCTTCCCTAAATTATTCAATGAATCCTTCTCATCCAGAAACACTTCCAATCGTCGTAATTATTCCCATCAAGTAGTGGTATTCTGTATTTACCTTCCTCCATTACAATGCTTGTCATCGATTGGATAGCAAATGTTAATCTAGCCTCTCTTCCATGCTTCCTTCTTCAAATTCACTATTCCATCCGCCATTTTTCACTACCCGTTATTTCTTCTGGGCCCATAACCTGTTATTTGGCGTGATTAATATAACAGGATAGTAGTAAATTAAATAACAAGATGTAGATTGAATTTGATATAATTTCACAGCACATTAATTCCAACAGTATAAAAAAAGAACTAGAGAAAATACAAGGTAGTAGTTATTATATTTTAAAAAGAAAAATAGTGTTACCACACATGAACAATAACTTATACCTTAACATACGATAACACTGGTCAACAAATTGCATTTTTTTTTTCTGTATCTCGTTTGTAAATGGGTGGATATAACTAGTTTTCGGGTGCTGAATTCAGTGGAAAAATCAGATTATCTCTATCACTTCACATTTCCCAGATACACAACACTAATACAAATACATTAATACGACATTGGTAACTATTTACCATTTTAAATACAAACAAAACATAGCCCTCATAGCTCACCTGTTTTCTTGATAGCGTAAAAACCTAATTTAAACCATCAAAAAATACTAACATAGCCCACATTTAGCCATAATATTAATACTTACAAAGTTGAATGCCAATTTTCTTTGACAAACAAATTAAAACCAACAAAAATCACTAAAATAATCCACATTAAGCCATTATATTAATATTTACAAAGTTTACTGTCAATTTTCTTTGACCAAACTAATTTAAACCAACAAAAAGCACTAAAATAATTCACATTTAGACATGATATTAATATTTACAAAGTTTATTGTCCATTTTCATAGACAAACTAATTAAAACCAACATAAACCACTAAAACAATCTACATTACGTCATGATATTAATATATACAAAGTTTAATGTCAATTTTCTTTGACAAACTTTACACAACCACGAAGTTTAGTAGTTGCTATTACGTTGATAACACTGTACTAACTATAACCTAAGAATATCATTATGTCTCACTAGTTCACACAGGAAAAAAACCCAACACAAACTAAGGTATCAATAAACATAATAATACAGAGTGACCAACACCATCCACGTTTTAACACGCATTAAACAGTAGGGCTAACATGGCTAACTGAGTCACCCCTCACGACCAATGGCAGTACCTTTCCCCCTCAATTAAATTACCCGGCCATCTACATCTAGTGACTATTTTTAAAACTTCTTCAATCATATATTGCATCCAAATACAGAGTGCAACCAGCACAATCAGTGATAACTCATGGGGAAAAAAAGAACACAAAAATCTAAAAAAATAATATTAGAAAAAATAGTAAAAATCTCAAATTAAAAACCTTACGTGACAGAGCATTTCCGAAATCATATTTGGATTCTACAACAAAAAATATATATTAATTCATGTATCACACACCAGATGCAAAAAGGCTGTTAACCAGTGTAATTACACTCTATATAATACGGTAAATTTACCGTTTTTGTTAACAATAGTATTATGCAAAAAACTTACAAACTTCATTAAATTTGGAATTGCTAGTGGGCATAAATCTTTTTTTTTAAACTGCCCCGTTAAAAAAATATATATCTGACAAACAGATCGGCATTATTTTTTCTTATTTTAATCACGTTTGAAACTTATACTGATGGCAAAACAATTACTATACTGATGGCAAAACAATTACTATACTGATGGCAAAACAATTAATATACTGATGGCAAAACAATTACTATATTGATGGCAAAACAATTACTATGTACAATAAATTTAATATAATCTTTGCTTATTCAAGTTCTCCCTTTGCACAGATATTCTATAAATAGCTGACGTTTTACACTAGTGGGATTTGAATTTCGAAATCGTTTGCAGCACTGCGCTGCTAGGTAACAGAACTCTAGTGCTTCATACATTTATCTGTGTTATTACTGCTGTTCGTTGCTAACCTTATGTTTCTGTTGTTTCTTGTTCTATGAATCGTCTTGTGTCAGGTTTATGTGCTGTGTATTAAATATTAAATACTATACAAATGTTCCATGGTTATGGCTACACACAAATCTGGCGGTCAAAGTGCTAGGAAAAAAGTACAGGTAAGTAATAGTTCTTGCATTGAATTAAAAAATAACATATTATTTTAAACCCTGGATGATTGGTAAGTTTTTCATATTGTCAAGAAGTGCCTTAACTACCCTTTTACGAATTGGAATTTCAACTCAATTGTACATGAATAATAACACTTTCACAGAAACTGCCTTCAAGTGTTATAAGTAGGTAGGCCACTGTAAAATACAAATTAAATAATATCGAAACAAAACTTTTTCTTTATTTACTCTCTTGGATTCTATTTCATAATGGTGTTAATTGAGTAATAACCACCTTAATGTAGTAATAGTAAGCAAAAGCTGTTTCATAAATAAATAATTGCAGAAGAAATCCTAACAGTGATTTATTAGAATACCATAATCTTACATATACATTTTTGTTCTTTTTTATGTGATCAAATAGAAATACTTCAATCAACCTACCTTAGTAAATAACTTTTTCGTTTCATAGAATAAGGTAAATTAAAACACAGTAAACATTGTATTCAATACAAAACATTATAGTATACTTATTTCAGGCTCATAAAAAAATACCTTAGTAATGATTAAGCAATTTTTTTTAGCACTGTATCTTAGGCCTGTTCGGTCTATACACATCCATATGTACTGGTTACGCTACTGAATTACAGATGAGAAAGGTTAATCTAGAGGAAGTGTAGGCCTACCCACATTTATGTGGTGGGAAAGCGGAAAACCATTTTTGGAAAAATCACCTGACCGAGATTCGAACTCTGCATGCAGCCACCGAAGTACCGGTATTGGTAGGTAGCTTTGTAAATGAAATACAAATTTACTCAGGGGAGGGGGGGCAAGGGTAGGGTAGGTAGAGTAGAAAAACAGACACTAGTAATTAATGGTACAGTAACTATTTCTTTTGACTTCTTTTTTAAAGTTTAGCATTTCATTGTTCTTTTCAAGTAAAGATATGTTTTGTCAAATGAGTCAGCGGAAGATGTAGTTAATTACCCCAAAAGACCAAGTACCGGTATATTCAAGCCACGGTCAACCCATACCTTTCTCTTTATATTTGAAAGTTTTCATATAAATATCAGTTTAAGATGCTATTAGAGGATTTTGACCAATATTTATTACATATAATCAGAAGAAACAAGACCCTAACACAACTTCTTCAAGTTTTACATTATTATTATTATTATTATTAGCACCACGTCTTACTACACGTTCGGGTTATACACACTTACGCTAAAGTGTTAATGGTAGGGTGATTGTGAGATGAAATGGAGGACCTACAGTTTAACGTGGAATCCTAACCACGGTGGAGGCTTGGCATTCCCCACATTCACAAGATGTCTTATTAGAGGTGAAGGAAGGGTTTGGTAATCAGAAAAACCTGTGCCGCGACCAAGGATTGAACCCCGGCCGCTAGCACAGAAGTCTGACACCTTACCCCTAGACCCCCAGGTCACCTTCAAGTTTTACAACCCCACAACTTGTAGGCATGTAGTTTCTAGCTACAAGTCCCATACCTCAAACTCAAAAACAAGACTTGTAAAAATTGATGGGAATTTAACAATTGTAGGGCCAGTCAGGGCTAATATTATACACAAAACAACTTCTAGCTTGTTTTAGTTAACAAATGAGTTTATATGCATGGACAAAATACTGAAATATACAACTTTACTGTCTCTTTTATTCTGCTTAAAGTAAAAAAAAAATGAACTTGGGCTATTGTGATAAACCTCGTACCTAGTGTACGATATCACCTTTAAAATATTGTTAAGTTGTACAAGCGGTTTTTAAGATATGGCTCAAGAATGTGCCCACACGTCTCTATAAAAGTGAATGAATAAAACATTTTTGGGAATGTTTCAAATAGATTCTAATACTATTATTTCACGTATTGACCCTGAAACATCCAATATAAAAAACAGCGCAATAAATGTTTTCTTAAACATAGATTTAAATATCAAGCAAAAGTTTCCCTGATAGAGACATTGTATCAAATTTCTTAGTGCTGTTCTGAATGAAGAAAAAGGTAAAAGGTCCCATGGGATTTATTAGTTTTGCAAAAACGGGTGTTAAATATCAACTAAGTATGTGTACATTTTTATGGTCTTTTTTTTCTTTTTTTTTTTTTACACAAAAGGAGATTGTTACGCTTGGGCATTTCTATTTCCAAAATTAGGGTTCTTGGGCCACTTTGATGTGTCTTGTTAAAGTTTAGTCACAGGGGTTTCCAAGGTTGTTTTATTAGAGTGTTTTACTCTTCAAAAACATTAACTAATTTTGAAAACTAAAACTTGAAGTGTCCACCAGTCCCACACATGCTAGGAATGCTGAATGTGTTTCAAAAGGAGTCTTAGAGGCCCTCTTGGCACAACGTCCCACCCCCCTAACGCTCGTAACCTGGTATGGGCGTCTAATTTCACAAACACCCACGAGAGGATGGTAAAGGGTATTCTTGTCTTGGGAAACCTGGTTTAATCAACACCGAGATCCACTTGCACTTTTTCACCTTTAACGGTGTATTCTCTGCCATTGACCTAACCTTTTGTAGCCCCTGTATTGTCGCTCACTTCCCTCGGGAGACTCTCCAGGACCTATCAGGACCTATGTGCCAGCGATCATTTTACCATTTCAAGATCCTCCCAGTATAGCACGAGTACCCAATGGGTACTTAAAAGTGCTGTCTGGGATAAGTTTCTCACTGTATTTGACGGACTCTGTTCTTCTTAAATTGATGTTAGGGCGGGATATTTTACTTAGACGGTCATCATGGCGGCGAGGGCTTCCATTCCTAAATCCTCAACAAATCCGTGCCACAGTCCTGTTCCCTGGTGAAATGAGGTGTGTCGTTTGGCTATTTCTGACTATCAAAGACCACTATATTTCTTTTGGAAAATTTGGAGTCATTTCGGATTTTTCTAGCTATTTGCTCTACAGGTTTGGTTATCCATCATATTTTATTCTACATATTTTTATTTCATGGTTTGCTAAATTACAGGTTTCAGTAACTTTATTTTTTGTATCTACAGGTATCCAATAGTTATCATGTTTTGTTGATCTGTAGGCTTTGATATTTTTTATTGTTGTGAAGCTTTCCTACTCTTTGAATCTTCTTTTCAGGGTTCATTGTCTAAAAAATTATGTCTTACAGGTTTTATCGGTGTTCATAGTTTGTTGTTCTGTAAGTATCACAAGTTATAAAGCTTTGTTACCTGGTGTAGTTGGCTAACACGCTAGTCGTGTTGAGCTCGACTGCTGAGTACGGGGAGACCGAGGTTCAAATCTCGGTCGGGTGAACAGGGGGGGGGGGGTTCCTAAATGGTTTTCCACTCTCCCTCCTGAAAATACGGGTTCACTTCCTCTAATTCAACCTTCCCAATTCCTAATCCATTAGCGTAATTAGTACTTAAAGCGTATAACCCGAACGGGTAAGATAATAATAATAATAATAATATAAAACTTTGTTGTTTTGCAGCTGATGCTGGTTATAACTTTTTTTAGCATTGCCTCTTACTACCTCTAGGTTATACGCACATGTACTAATTATGACAATGAGTTGAATTTAGAGGAATTATGGCCACATTTACTTGGAGGGAGAGTGGAAAACCAGGATTCAAACCCCAATCTCCCTGTCATTGACACTCAAGTCTTTAACACTAGTGACTCCTTTGAACTGTTTTTTTTAACAGGTTTGGTTTTAAGTATCAGGTTTTGTTGTCATGTAGGTTCCAATATTTACATGTTTGTTTTATACAAGTCATCTCCTATTTAAGATGTTGCTACTAACATGTTTTTTATGATGCAGGTATCACTAGTTATCCGAGATGAAGTCGAGCCACGCCACCGCGCTGGAGTCAACTCTCTGCAATATGATCCACAGCTCCACAGACTGTACTCGGCAGGGAGGGACAGTATTATACGGATCTGGAACTGTAAAAATATGAAGGATCCTTACATCCAGTCAATGGAACACCACACGGACTGGGTGAATGACATTGTGCTCTGTTGCGGTGGCAAGAACTGTTAGTATTCAGGAACACGTTCCCGACATTTTAACTATTCATTTAAATTAGTTTATAATATATTTTATAAGCTTTTGCTAGTTGCATATATGGTAAATTATTATTATTATTAGCACCGCGTCTTACTACCCGTTTGGGTTATACGCACTTACGCTAATGTGTAATGGTAGGGTGATTGTGAGATGAAATGGAGGACCTACAGTTTAACGTGGAATCCGAACCACGGTGGAGGCCTGGCATTCCTCACATTCACAAGATGTGATTAATACACATCTTGTCAGAGGTGAAGGAAGGGTTTGGTAATCAGATAAATCCATATATGGTAAAGATTATAGCAGTAATTCTTAATAACATTTAATGTTTAAGATGCTAGTATTTGAAAAAATGTGTATTTTACTCTTAAACATTGGACAGCCTCTTTGTTTTCCCAAACGTTTCCTGGTGCGGGGGCGAATCAACGTTTCATTGCAATAAGTTAACAGTGAAAATATGTGTCTGATAAGAGTATACAAGAAGAAAAATGGCTGCCGGGCCTGCCTAAATCGCTGTGCTAAACACCTGCCAGGGAACGGGCTAGTATCGATGTCGCTCATTTGTATTTTAGTAAATGACAACTATAGATTGGCTATACTACAGGAAATATTCAAGTACACTTTAAGTTAGGAAAAACTGTGTAAAAAGTTTTAATATATAAATCATTATAATTTAATGACAATTTATGTTGTGTCTTCTGCAATTTTTTTTTTAATTCGTCTTAATAAAATTTAATTTAATAAATTTTCTTTTATAAAACTCACATTAATTACCACTAGTCATCTTATCGTTTTCTGCGCCTAACACTATTTTTAAAATGTCTATAGTTAGATTCATATTAGTTTTCCTTAGTGTGGGAAGTGTCCTAGAAGTCGATGTGTGTGTTTCAGTGATCTCTGCCAGCTCCGACACAACGGTAAAGGTTTGGAATGCCCACAAGGGCTTCTGCATGTCCACACTACGCACTCACAAGGACTATGTAAAGGCGCTCGCGTATGCCCGAGACAGAGAGCAAGTGGCTTCTGCTGGTCTGGACCGGGCCATCTTCCTGTGGGATGTAAACACACTCACTGCGCTTACTGCCAGCAACAACACCGTCACCAGTAAGCTACCCCCACTACTAGTTGACTGGTCACAATATTTTCACCTTCTTTTTGACGGATGTGGCAAAAATTAAACGTTTCCTTTTCCCCAATAAGTAGTCAGGGTGTCCAGCGACCTGGAAAACAGGGAAAAGTCAGGGAATTTAATTAAATTTCTGGAATTTTCACATAGTCAAACACTCATATTTCATTTACATTAGTTAAAAATGTTTCTATGATTTAATATACACTACAATCTCTTTTAACACAGTTGAACATAACTAATTTTAATTCTCAAAGTAAACACGGGATTTTTGTGTGTCATTTTTCCATTCCTATACTTTGTGTCTTTATTTTTTAGACTCTATTTGTGCAAAGCAATATTTTAATGTCTCAATATGAGATCGCTCTACCCAAAAACCCATCACTTTAGGCTGTAACCCTTCTTAGAGTGTCACAATTTCAGAGTGTGTATGTGTTTAAAAATATTACTGCATTAAGTTGCGATCTTTATAAAATAGTGTTTGTAATATAGGGACTGGAAAAGTTGTAGATTGGCTCTGGAAAACCTGGAAAAATCAGAGAATTTTAGAATATGGTTTGGCTGGACACCCTGGTAGTGATCATGATGTTGGGGAACCAAAAGTGTACTCTTAACCCTTTGAATGCCAAAAGAAATGATAAAAAGATGTGCTAAAAGCTCCAAGCTATTTTACTGAAAAATAGATGATTTTATTTAAATAACTTGGTAGTCTTTGCACTTCTTGCATTAAATTTTTTAGATAAACTAGCTAACATATATTTCTATCAGAATATTTAATTACACAGGCCATTTTTTTAATAGAATAAAAAATCACCAGTCAAAATATTTAATTTTAATTTTTTTATTTTAACATTAATTTTTAAGCTTTGAAAAATTTGCCCATCACTCTGAGCGATGTTGGCACTCAAAAGGTTAATTGGGAATGCACAAATTCAGAAATATATAGTTGCCACTAGGAATTATTGTAAGTCATATGATGGTCGCAATACTTACAATAACACTCCTAGTCTGAGAATTGTACTTTGAAAGTGCTGTTTCCACGTAGGAATGAATGGTTCAATGCATAACTCACAGTTCATCCAGGGACAAACTGAATAGAAGTTGTATTGTCAGGTACTTCATGAGAGGATGTCATTAAAAATATATCCTCTACTCGGTCTATGAAGTAATTTTACCTTTAGACACACATCATGTATAAACTGCTAGTTTTATTAATAAGTTTATTTAACACATTACTTTCTTACTCTAAGTAAACATGGGGAAAATGGTGCCAAATGGTTGTATTTGATTAAACATTTAAAGGAGGATAGAAGGACAAGACCTACACACTTACCAGAAAATTGTAGGCCCCAACGTTCACAATTAAAACTTTTCTATCTCTAACCCCATAAAAACTCCAGCAAATCCCTTTGTTTATATAAATAAAATATAAATACAACAGACTCTCTTAAGCCATAATCTCAAGGGCATTAGAAAGAGCTCATGATTGTCTAACAGATGGCAGCACCAACTCAGTTTGAGCTAAAATTGAGCTTTAACTCCCCCCAAGTACTCTTAATATATGGATTATATAATAGCTTTACCTGTGTCAAGATTGTGAATACCTATATTATATACCCTTAGCTGCCGCAAGTAGGAAACACCATTTACTGGAAAACTGCTATGTTTTGCTAAAAATTAAAAGCTTTTGAGCTGTCTCTTTTATATATTTCTGCACACACTATCTTGTGTCTAAGAAAACATAAAACTTTAACTTTATGAAGTTTAAGGGCCACTTTAAATACACCTCTCTTGTTTTTTCTTGTTTCCTTCACAAAGCTTGACTTCTGACTTTGCACATATAGAACATATATCTGTTCCTAGGCGCCCAAAACCAAAATCATAGTCAAAATTCTGTTTGAAATAATCAAAGTAGAACCTGTAGGTAAGTAACTGATGTTTTTGTCATTTCTATGTCCACTTTCTTTACATTCACTAAAACATATGTTTCTGGTTCGTACTTTTTACATTTTCATTAAACTCAAACCTGATTTCAAGCATCGCTTTTTGCTCTTACTCCTACCATACAACAAAATGGGTATGATCTGATATGACTATCAATATGTTCAATAACTTCTTCTGATACTGCATTTGGGCAATTTAAGTGCTAAACACGCTTATAGGTCTCTTGTTAATATAGCTTAATCTAGACAATTGCTTAGCTCTGAACAAACCTGTACTGTGAAAAGCAACAAAGGCTTTTTGGCGTATAATTATTTCTGAGCTTTCGTTGAATGATTTGAATCAATAAGTGTAATTCTAACATCACACCTTCCCTCTTGAGGTATCACCTTCTGCGTGGTGCATCTGCGCTCTACAGGCGTAAAACGAATCATTCCAGTGGGGTAGATGTCACGAATCTCTCTACTTTTCATTTAATTGAATTTCGTAAGGGCTTGGTTCTTTTCTTCTTCAGTTCCTCAGTCCCAGCAATTAAAAACAAGGGCATGGTTTTTTTCTTCTTCAGTTCCTCAGTCCCAGCAATTAAAAACAAGGGCATGGTTTTAAAATTAGTTTGTTTTATTGAAGCTTATAAATTTGTATGGTGCCCGCTTTGGTTGCTGTGTGGTCTAACACGCTACTTAGTAGACTATACTGCCAATGACGGGGAGATTGAGGTGTACTTAGGGTGGTTTTCCACTTTCCCCCCACACAAATTCATGTACACTTCCTATAAATATAACCTTCCTATTCCTTAAAACCATTAGCGTAATTATTAAATAAGTGTATAACTCAAAAAGATGTGATGCTAAAAAAAGAGACGTTGGAACATTGGAAACACTGCTTCAAGAAAATAGCTAAATGTTCTAAAGAATATACGTTTGATTGATTATCCTGCTTAAAGGTGTACAGGGAAATGGTAAAAATATTGCTGAAGGGTTTTAAAAAATAAACCATATCACCTTTCACAAGTGCACTGGTTTGCACCTGCGTCAATGGCCGCTATTGCCATAAGCGTACTGGTCTGTGCACGTTTATAGCTGCATTTTTAATAAAGCCCCATGATTGCCAACTTAATTTTATTTAGTGGAAGCATTTCTCCATACTTTCAGACATAGTTCCATGCCTTTCCAGTACATGTCTCTTTATTTCTCTTGAAATGACATCAAAATATATTATTGTCTACACATTGTTTATATACTTTGTGTACTTGTTTGTAAACATGGATTCTGCATCAAAATAAAAGATACAAGTGATGAAAGTAGCGATGAAAGGGAATTTTCATCAGCTGACCGTGGGGAAAGCGGAAGGGAAGATGAGAATATTGCGTCTAGGTCTAATTGTTGGTGATGGTGATGTTCCTCACAACAAAAGATTGTGTTTTTGCAACTATATTGATTAGAACTGATCGTCTCAAAATTACAATAATTGTAATAGTCATGGTTTTACTGGTCAACCTGGCATAAATACTAACCTACAAAAGGATTCTAGTCAATTACCTTTATTTAATTTGTATTAGAAGATAAGCATTTTCATTATTTCAAAAAGAACCTGGACTTAAGGGGTTGTTTGGCTGTGAGCTACCTGGATGCTAATGGGTTGATTGGCAGATTTTTGTTTTGTTGTAATCTAGCTGACCTGCCATTTTCTCCTATTTTTCTTTAAAGTATACTTTTTCTTTTGTGACCAACATGTGCTTTCCCTCAAACCTTTTTTTATTTTTATTGAATTTTTTTCCCATGCATCTTTTTTTTTTAAACCCCGCCTACGGGACGGGGTTAGAATAGTCCCGCAGTAACCCATACTTGTCGTAAGAGGCGACTAAAAGGGGAGGCTTCTGTGCAGGACGTACCTCGTGCAGGACAAACCTATCCTATATCATTCTTTTCACATCCTCTTCTTCGTCCTTCACTTTCACTACCTTTTATTCACTCTTCCCCCTTCACTTTATCTCTCCTTACTTCTTTCTTCCCTTCCCCCTGCCGTTCATCCTGCACGGAGGCCTTTGGCCTTTCTGTTGACGACTTTGGCTACTAACCCGGCTCTTCTCTGTTTATTATTGGATACCACTGCCTTGAGCTACCGAATGAAAGTGCGCCGGTTGCAATATCTTAGTAGAAGGGCCTTAGGGATGACAATAACCGGGTATCCTACTTTGGGAAAAGACCGGTTGCGTTCATGAGGGCCCGGACGTAAAATTGGCACTTTCCTGCACCCACTTGCTGCGACGACCTCTCTCCTGGCGATGCCCCATGCGAAGGTTGTTATGTCGAGCGTCTTCTGGGGTATCATGTCAGGAGGGTTAACAGGGTCACATGTGGTAGTACCAAATTGGATCACCCTGGGTCTATGATTTGAGTATTGTGCAGGTTGTCCCCATAAAAAGGCACAGCCTTCATTGTCCCAGCTGACACCTTACTGTCCGCTAACAGCGTACTGCCATCTCCTGCTGATAACTTACTGCCCGGCCCCTCACAAGTCAATAGTATGGATAAGCAGCAGAAACGGGTAAGGCCGTCCAGCCCTGTTATTGTAGAAATCCAGGAAGTGGTGAGGCCCCAGCCCCGCTTCCTGGTGATGTCTCGAGTAGAAGACAGTGAAGACCTGAAACGTGTTAGCCCATTTATCCTCGAAAGAGTGATAAATGGAGCAGCGAAATCTATTGTTTCAATAAGGAAATTGTGTGATGGAGCTCTACTAATCGAAACTGCAAATGACATCCAGTCAACCAACATAATGGTGATTACTTAAATACCGTCGAGTAATACTACTCGTGTACCAGTGAAGGTGGAGCAACACAGGTTCCTCAATGTCTGCAAGGGAGTGGTCACTTGCTATGACCTCAACTGCGTGAGCATTGAGGATATCTGTGAGGAGCTTTCCCCTCAGCACGTCACCGAAGTGTAACATGATGAAAAAGAATGGTCAAGAGAAAAAGACAGATACATGTATCCTCACTTAGTGTCAACTATCCAGGAAAATACAGGAAAACTGGAATTTAAAGTGGTCGAGGAAAAACGGAAATAAGTCAGGAATTTGGTAAATTACAACAAAAAATCCATGAAAATGTTTTATTCAAAATATGATATATAATAATCATTAAATCAGTAAATTACAATGTTATTCAAACTGTCTTTTTTGTTTAAAGCTGTGTAATGTATTTTATAATTTTATAATTCCTAATGGACTATGTTAATACAAATAAAAAACAGGTTTATTTATATTTTAAAACATTTTATTGATATTACTCTTAAAAGGTTTATAAAAAATGGGGAGAGGACAAGGTGTAGGGATAGAAAGGTGTGACATACTTTTGAGTCTGTAATTTTAGGAATTGATCAGAGGTAATCAGAGAAAAGTTCAGGAATTTCATTTGTCAAGTTGAGTAGATACCATGTATATAATTTATTAATGATGGTATTGTTATGTGTTAGCTTCATCCCTGAATGGAAACAAGGATTCCATCTACAGTCTGGCCATGAATCCTTCAGGTACTGCCATTGTCAGTGGGAGTACAGAGAAGGTTCTACGAGTCTGGGACCCCAGAACCTGTGCCAAACTTATGAAGCTCAAAGGTAACATTCAGGGCTGCAGTATTTGTATAGAGCAGTGGTTCCCAACCTTCTGTGCCCCATCTCCCCTTTCTGGAGGTGGACTAACACCTATCGCCCCCTTTTCATTTTCATTGTATGCCTAATTTTAATTTGAAGCAAAGTGTAAATAATAAAGCAGTTTTATTATTTTAAACAATTTTATTACCGTATATAAAACAACCAAAGCAGTTTTATCCGGTCACTCTTAAATAAAATAGAAAAAAATAATTAAAATGTACATTTTTTACAGATTTTTTAAAGAACATATAAGTGAAATAATTAACTAAGATCATTGACGTACATTTAAAAAACAGGAGTACATGTTTTCATTTTTAAATTGGAAGCTGGAAAAATTAAGAGAGTTGACAGTTAAAATTTGAAAATATAAATGAAAGTTTGAAAACTTTGTTATTGTTTTATTTTACCTTTTCAATGGCTGCCTTGTGCTTGGTGGATTTCAGTTAAAGCTTGAATATCCGGCTTTATGTTCGTCAAGTTCAGACGCAAGTCTCCTTTGAGCCAAACGTCCAACTTATTTCTTTGTTTTGTGAGGAGCTGGACAACAGAACTAATTATGTTGACGGGAACGAGATGAGAAGTGGTTCAGTTTTCCCCACAGTCGTGGATAAGTGTCCATAAGCTTCCCCCAGACTAACTCGTAACCGCTCTGCTTGAAAATGATTTTCGCCTCACAGTCATACTTCAGATCTAGAAACTCTATCTGCAAAGAGCTATCAAGTTTATCAACAGCTTCAAACGAGGATGGATCTATAATCCAATCCGGAATTTGTAACTTTATCAACTCTTCAAATCTTGATTCCATGTCAGTTTTTAACTGGTCAAGGTAATCAGTAAAAATTAGGATTTTGTCTTTTGGGAGTTCAGGAGTCTCGTTATCTGACACTGAACATTTTTTAAGGGTCGGAAACTGAATCAGCTCTTTACGACCAATATTTACCTTGTGAATATTAAACTTGATGATGAATGATGAAATAATTTCTTTGACCTTGATAAGGTTCATCTTGTTTCCTTGAAGCCTTATATTGACTTCGTTCATTTTCTCAAAAATATCTGTAAGGTACGCAAGCTCCAACTTGTGTTACTTCAAATTCTCACTTAAAACAGGATCAGTCGTGTCGAGAAACTCGGTAACCGTGTCAAATAATTAGAAGAAGCGGCGCAAACAGTTTCCTTTGGAAAGCCACCTCACGGCCGTGTGTAGAAGCAAGCGTTCGAATTCCTCATCATTTTCATGGCAAAGTTGTCGGAACAGACAGTTATTGAGGGAATTAGCTTTGATCTTGTTGACACCAGTAATAACCAGTTGTAGGGTTTCATGCTGGACACCACTCAATTTTTTTCGCAGCTAAGTGTTGACAATGAATGACACAGTGAATAGTGATGACCTCTGGCACTTCTTTCTTAAGGTGGGCTAGAAACCCAGCATAGCGACCTGACATGGCAGGAGCACCGTCTGTTGCACAAGCGCACACGTTTGTTAGGGGAATCTCTTTTTCCTCAAAATAATCTTGCACCACTTTAAAAATTGACGATCCCTTTGTATCAGTGATCAAAGTTCTAGCAAACAACATTTCCTCGATAATTTCCTTTTGTTCATTGATAAACCTCACATAAGCTAATAAAATTGCTTTGTTATCAATCACAGTTGATTCATCAATCTGCAATGCAAATTTACTTTTTTTTCAACAAATTGGTGAGTTTGGATTCAACGTCCATGGCCATTTCGTCAATTCGCCTGGAAACAGTATTGTTGCTCAAAGGAACCGATTGACTTATCTCTTATTATTAGGGCCCTCGCCTAGCATGATTTCAAAAAAAATTTTGATAGCCGGTAAAACAAAAGTTTCGCCAATTGTGTGAGGTTTACCACATTTAGCGATCAATAAAGACACCTTATAAGAAGCAAGAAGACCTTTGTCAAGATCGGTTGCTCATTTTTTAAATAATTCACTCACATTAGGTTGTTTATCAGCTTTAGCTTTGAGGTGTTGAAAATAACTAAGTTCTTTACTCACTTTATCACTGTGTACTCTTGATAAATGATATTTCATTCGCGAGGGCTTCATGGCTTCATTACTAGTAAATGTTTCATTGCACCAAAGACAACATGGAAACTGCACATTTTGCGGTGACGTGATAAAATCGAATTTTAAATACTTGGCTGAGTATTGACAACACTTTTTTACTGAATCCATTGTGCATGAACTTCTACACTTCAAAACAAATGCACAAAAACAGAAAAGACACGCACAAAAACTGATGGGTGAGGCACACAAAGGCTAGTGAAGACTGAAGACGAATGTAGGTCAATGACAAGTGTGTTGTGATGGCAGGAGGGGGAGGGGGTTGAGTCACCAGTCGGCCGCACTTAGCACCAACAGGTGGGGACTGCGGAGAGGGGTGAGAGCAGTGAACTCGCCGGCTGAGAATAGCCAGTGACTTGTGCTACCCGGCAACTTCTACTGTACAGTACTATTTTAATTTTTCCTCCTTTGAATACTCATCGGCCCCCACTTATTTATTGCCCCCCTGATAACCCAAATCGCCCCCATGTTGGGAACCACTGGTATGATGATGATAGTATGATGCGCTTATAACTATGTATAAAGAATACAATACATATAACAAAGTTATATATTTTTAATAATATATAACAATTATGTTAAGCTAATGTGTAGGCCTACTTATTCTAATGATAGAAACCCACATTTTGCGATAATCATGTCGAGGGAGAGAGAGAGAGAGACAACTTTAGCAATGGATTAGTATTTCCACCTAAAATAATTATATAATCTTTTTTAGACTAAAGAGTAATTTTTATATTTATTCACTGTCAAAACAATTTTTAAATGTGTATTAAATGAACTAAACTTTTCCACATATAAGGCCTACACATGTTATATAATATAACTAACATGCTGGTTTGCCCCTTCTTCCCACGGGTAATTTGTAAACTAGCTTTGTTCTTGTTTTAGAATACACAATTGACTTGAGGGAAATGTAAACAAATTTTAAATATTATTTCTTTATGGGTTTAAAATAATGGGACAAAACATGAAAAGTAGGTTGTCTAAAACTTAATCCTCAAAGGAGAAATTAAGCTTTCAACACATTCTTAGATTGTATCTCTGTTTTGATATTAATTTATAAATAACTATAGGCGTACAAAAGGTGAGGGGATTTTTATGGGTAAAGCTGTGCTATTTTTCTCAAAAAGCGATATTTTATGCTGAAAGCAATGTTATTATTTACGTCAATATAGGTCAAGTTAATATTCATTAAAAAAAAAGATGAGGGCTTAAGTCCAAAATACTGTAGTACTGCTCTGGTTGCATAACCATTTATTCACCAACATTAGATTACTAACATATGGTGAACACACATTGATAATGTTTATATTTATTTCCCTACAGTATATAAATCATGAGCTTTAAATGACAAGGTCCTATCCGCATCAGAGGCCTTTCTGAGATAATGAACTTCAAAATTTTAAATTGGTATAACTTTTACAAATTCTAACCAATTATAGAAAAATAAATTCCAATCAACAAGGGTATATAAATATTATTTATCGATAAATCTTTCTTAAATAAAATATATTAATATAATTTTATGAATATGCTATTTTGTAGATGGAACCTTGATAGACTAAAACATCACTAATTCGTAATGTTACAAGGTTGTACATATGTGCTCTTACGACCTTGTTTCATAAGCTCTTACTCTTTCATGTAAATAAATTTAAAAATGCATTTATGACCCAAAAAGTTGATATATTCTCTTTAAAAATAAAAAAAGATCAGAAAAATATTTCTTTCCTTGCTAAAACATGCCCAATAAGAGAGAGAAAACCCTTAAAATGTAATTTAACGTTCAGTTTCTCTGCCAAAATTAAAGTTTTTATTTTGTCAACAAAAGATGTTCTGTATAAAATAAAACAAGAAAATACATAAAAATTCAACTAACATTTTCTGACAGTTCAATTTGACATGGCAAACTTAAGAGTTTTTATTTCAACAGTCCAGAATAGCAATGTATATCAAAAACCATTTGCAGATTTTCAAAAGAGATGATTTTCTATTATCTTCTAACAAAGCTTTAAACATAGAGAAGCTCTTTTTCACTTCTACTGACACCACAGGAGCATACTTGAATTAAACTACGTCGCTTTGTTCAAAGTCTGCTGAAATTTCAACAAGGGAAAGGTTTTCTCTGATAGCACAGCGTTTGATATCATTTCTTGTTTCGACTTGTCAATTTCCCTTTGTACAACCTTTCCCACTTTTCCAGTCACAGTATTTAGGTCATTCACAACTTTCTTCGTCAAATATATTTGATCCACTAATAGCACTGCTGACTTCTCCAAGGAAGTAACGGCACAAGGCACAAATCCAAAATTCTACTCTAGGCAGGAAAATTTACCTACAGTTTCAGGATCTGAAAGAAGTTCCTGCGCAACTTGAGGTCGCTTCATTGCTTTCAAACGAGTCTTTTTCACAACTTGGATTGAAGCGTGTAACTATTACTGTGAGAACTTCCAAGTCTCCCATCTGGTTAAAATGGGAGCAGGTGGTAAAGGAACATTTGGGGGCCCTGATTTGAATGATGCCACCCGAGAAGGTGCCTTAAGAAAAACTTTCTTCACGCACCCAATCAGTTGGTCAACTTCGATGAATCGCCCTCGTATCTCTTCAGCAACTATATGACGGGCATGTGCTTGACATGTTCGGTTCACCGTTTTTGAGTACAATGTTTTAAGAGCATCAGCATGTAAGGTGCAGCATCAATCACGAAGAGCGGGACATTGTCATGTTGGATGCCATTGGGCCATATTATGCTTACAGACCTAACAAAGAGTTCACTTACTGTAAAAAAAATTACTTTTTCTAAATGTTCATAATTATTTAGAAAATGTTAACCAGACCCATCTTCTTTCATCGTACCTACCACTATGTTAGCTACTTATAGCCCTAGTCGGTTGTCCCATCCATAGACACTCATATTTTATTTTCTGATGCTTTTTTTCATATCTCCATGGTGTTTTCACAGCAACAGCTGTCATTTTTTCTTATTGTGGAGGAGTCTGTCAAAGACTTCCCATTGTGTTTGTCTAAAAATCTGTGCAATTTTGGATTTTTAACTTTGCTCAAGGGAATATCGGCACAAATTAAGGCTTCACAGTTTTTCGTAAAATGCAGATTGTTTTGAAGACTCACTGGTTTGGCTAAGGAGCATTTGCTGTGGTTTTTTCTCATTTTGGAATTGCTAAATACCTCATTTGTGTTTTTTATTTTGACATGCTGCTGCACAGGGAACTTCTTTTCCACGGCAATTCTCACATCACAGAGTTTGCAATATAGTATTAGTTCATCGGTAAAAAATGTTTTTTCACCCTATTAAGACACGAAAAGTTTTAATTTATTTGAGGCACTTTTTTCACTTTAGGCATGTTGGGGGATGAAATTCACATAAACAACATGTGCAGTTTCCGAAAAATGTAGAGAGACTATGGGCCTCTGCTATCTGCAAAACTTGCTCAGACTAGTTTAGACGAGTTCATTTACAGCACCACTATGCTAGAGGAGAGGGAAAAGAAGAATTACTTAAAGACCGAAAAACCTTTAAAAATGCCATATTCACATANATAAAAACACTGAAAAATGCAAAAAAAAAAAAAATACTTAACAAAGCTACTTAAATCATCCAAGTTTCTTATGAAACACATTTGTATATACTTGAATATACTTGAACAACATTACAGGTTTGCCCAAAAAAGATGCAAAATATAAAAAAAAATCCTAGCCTTAATTATTATATTATAGTTTATGATAGATAATATTACTTCCTTAATATAATAATTGCTTTATTTTAAAAAAAATGTATGTTTACAAATGAGCTCTTTTTAAGGTTTAATCAGTTTTTAATTTTTTTTTATAAAATAAATTTTGTACACAAATCTATAATTAAAAGAATTTTAATATAAATTATTTATATTAAAAGAATTTTAATATAAATTATTTACTTCAAATAGTGTGTTGATACATGTACAAGGAAAATGTATTTCCCTATTCACTTTACAGTCTGAGCAATGCTGGGTAATACTTTCTATCTTGGAGAGACATAAGTTTTAGCATTTCTTTTATGTCTTTTTTCTTTTCTTCCGATACTTTGGGTACCTTAGCTATAATTTTTTGAATGGTTGTAACACAAATCATATTAATAGTCTCTTTGAGTCGCACTCCTATGGAGTGTCCCTAATGGACTTGGTCCCATATTGAGATTAGTTTTAACATTCTATTACAAATTGTACTATGTGTATATGTTATTTTAGTGCTCTCATCTGCCTGTTCTGGCAAGACAATTATTTACTTTGACTTTCCCCATGGGAATATGTTGTGTTTTTAATGTTGTCTAAGGCCCTAAATGACCTGTGTCGATGGGCCTATAAACTTATAATAATAATAATTATTATTTTTATTATTTATTATTAATATATTATTATAATATATTGTTATATTATATTATTATTATCATCATTTATTATTAATATATATTAATACATTATTATTATTATTATTGGTCGTCGAGAGCCAAAATTATAGGATGAACTTAACTACCAAGATCGAGACAATTAATTTAACAGCTAAACGAATGTATGAATGCTATAATGCAAGGCTTGTAAGAAAGAATGTTAGCATTTAGTTACACTTTCTTTTTTTATAATAATCTGACGGGAGATCGAGGTTCGAATCTTGGTCGAGTGAACTGAGGGGGGTTTTTCCTAAATGGTTTTCCACTCTCCCTCCACTCAAATGCGGGTTCACTTCCTCTAACTCAACCTTCCCAATTCCTAATCCATTAGCGTAATTAGTACTTAAAAAGCGTATAACCTAAATGGGTAGTAAGATGCGGTGTTAATATTATTATTATTATTAATATTGTAATCGATGTAAACATTCTTTACTTTTTTTTTCTGTTTTAGTTTTATCATAAAAGCATCTTTGAAATGTATTTTAATATCGAGACTTGACCACGTTAACCAATATTCAAGGAAGGCCTGAGTGCAAAAGTTTGCGCTAGGCATTGCTGACGAAGCAAATTTAAAACATTTAGGTGACCTGGCGGCCTAGGGGTAAGCTGTCAGACTTCTATGCTGGCGGCCGGGGATCAATCCTCGGTCCCGGCAAAGATTTATTTGATTACCAAACCCTTCCTTCACCTCTGACAAGACTTCTTGTGAAAGTGGGGAATGCCAGGCCTCCACCGTGGTTCGGATTCCACGTTAAACTGTAGGTCCTCCATTTCATCTCACAATCACCCTACTATTACACATTAGCATAAGTGCGTATAACCTGAACGGGTAGTAAGACGCGGTGCTAATAATAATAATAATAATAAAACATTTTGCGGTTGGAGGTGTATAAGAGATTAATATTAAACAATGAATCTTGCTGGAAACTTTAAAAGTGTATTGGGAACATAAAGGACATAATTGGTTTGACCACTTACAAACATAAAATCATAAGTGCCTAAAACAAACACAGATAAATGCAAACAAGTTTATTAGCTTATCTTAGCTTAGTATAGTAGTTTTTACTAAAGTTTTGCTGAATATACTATTTTACAAATACAAATCTAGAATTTGATGCATATACTCAAGTGGTAAATTAATGGGGTGGGTTCTGGTTGTTAAGTTTGTCCTTAGACTTGTGTTGTGGTCAAACTAACAATAATTGGTATTAGAGCTTTAGATCAAATTCCAATTCAAAATGTGTGGATAAATTATATATTTTTATAAACCTCAAATTTGGAATATCCTTAAAACATGAAGGTCTTAACCCTTGTTTTTGCTCTTATTTCATCTACTCACCCCATCATATAATACTGTTAATTAAACATATGAGTGTGTATAGTTTAAACACGTAGTGAGACTTGCTCAGAAAATTATATGTGCATTATGAGTATAATTTTTTAAACAAAAATATAATTTCAAATAATCACAAATAAGTTGTTTATATGTATTTGACTAGAAACCATACATAAGATAGTGTCACTAGAAACCATACTGTACACCTGTTTGCAGGGCACGCTGACAATGTGAAGGCGCTGGTACTAAATAGAGACGGTACCCAGTGTCTTTCAGGGAGCTCGGATGGAACCATCAAGCTGTGGTCACTTGGTCAGCAGCGTTGTGTCAGCACAATACGAGTTCATGACGAGGGAGTCTGGGCGCTTCTGGTGAGATCCTAGCACTTATGTCACTCATGTGCTCACAGTTAACTCTCAGATTTATTCTCCCAAAAGTTATTGCCTTGTCCATAGCTTACTCTCATGATAATGGCCGTAACTAGATTGATACTCTTGGCCTATTGAAACAAAACATGTATTACTCTTTTTTTTTCCCCAGAATATTATCTAAAAACAAAAGTATGCAACCTATCCCTGTCTTGAGCCTTCTCGTTGTGTTCACCAGTCAATACGCTGAACATAGTTCTAGATTATTCTATTTGTGCTGCATGCCCTGACATTAAAACTGTTAAATGTCTGGCATTTAAAGATAGAGGATCTCATGTTAAAACTTTCCTCCCTTTACTCCTGTTTATACCATTTATTGCTTTCCATCTTAATCCATTGCACAAAGGTGACTTCTTCTATATTCAGTCTTCTATTGTAGAAGTAGCCTTACACACATTTAAAAACAAATAGGGTAGTATTGTTGCCTTTATTAAACAAAACAGAGAGACGAATAGAGACACTTTACACAAACACTAAACTACTCCTGTTAGAGTTTTATTTGTGTTTAAATGTGTGTGTTTGTGTGCGCTTCTATTATAAAAGACAGAAGAAAGGTAGATGACATCTTTGTTCATTGGATTTTCCCCACATTTTTCCTCTTTCTCTAGGTGGGCTTTTGTAATTAAATTTGCATGTATTAGAAAATGTTTTATTTTTTTTTTACTTTGATAAATTTTCATTATTATAAAATGATTGATCATTTTCCATTCTATTTGCAAGTCTTAGAATGACCCCCTTATTTTCTTCATCCTCTTCCAGGCAATGTACAAATATACATACTTTTTAATTAGGACTACTGTGCACTGGGCAATCAGGTCGTGTGACCTTGTATACACCGGCGACTTGTCTGCGACCAAGGAAATGACTGACTATCTAATTTTCAATTTCTAATGGATTGGTCCAGTCGGCCTACTGGTCGCCTGTGCGCCGTTTGCTATCCCAGTGATCGCCGCAGCCAGCTGGTCACTGCAGTAAAGTGCGTGCTATCCCATTTACCACAAGCATTCTTGCTAGTTGCCCTGTGCGTGGTGGCCCTTAGTCAACACCATCCCTTGTTTCTATTCCATATTTGGTTCAAGATAAAATAGAGGAAGATGGAGGCATTTTACTGAACTGACTCGGCCACAGGCTGGAAAATGTTGATGATTTGTTTCAAAAATCTCAAAAGCATATTTTTTAAGGATGGGTTGAATTAATTTTTTCTTGAATCCAAATTTATATCTTGGAAAAACATGAAAAGAATAAGTTTTTAACTTTCCCTTAGTGGTGTAGTTTTTTTATTCTCAAATTTTACTTTGTTCTCATTAAGTAGTTAATCAACAATCTGGAATATTTTTTTAATAATTTTGTCCTAAATTTATGTCGGGCCAAACCAGAAGTACACATTATGATAACACAAAAAATTAATTTTAATTTTTTTTTAAATATCTTAGATAAAAGATTAAAATAGGTATTATTATTATTATTATATTGGGGCTTTACCCTTCAAATCGTCAGGGATATTTTTAAGATTAAAAAACATTAGACCCTGTCATCTTCACTCTATTACTTTGTATATCAATCATTAGACCCTGTCATCTTCACTCTATTACTTTGTTTATCAATCATTAGACCCTGTCATCTTCACTCTATTACTTTGTTTATCAATCATCTGACCATGTCACCTTTTGGTATTGTCGACTGAATCACTTGAACACATCACCTCTGAATATTTTATGTTTGTCAGACAACCGAGTCATTTAGTCACGTCATCTCTGGTGGGCGCGATCGCAAGATATTTATGACAGACATCAGATTCCCGGAGCGAAGGGTGCTGATCTGTGAGGAGAGTGCTCCAGTGTTGAAGATGGTTCTCACGCCAGATCAAAGCTCTCTTTGGGTGGCCACTTCAGAGTCTTCCATCAAGAACTGGGTGAGTTAGCCTCCTTCACTCTCCGGTGGATTGCCCTGGGCTGCAATAATATTCTGAAACAGCTTATCTCAGCTAAAAGGGATAGAGGAAATAACTTTGCTAACAATATCATGGCATCCTCAAATGTATATTTATATTTTAAAACCCCCCAGCTAAATTCAAGTTATAGCATGGTGGCGAAAGCTTGCGGGGCAAGGAGTTAGTTTGTCACAAATGTGACTGCACAAGGCCAGAACCAAACTGATGAAGGGTGTACGGCTCACCTGGATATATCTCGTGCCATTGGCTGTAACCAGACTGTGCCATGCCTTTGTATTTTGTGGGGAATAAATGGGGAAAATATTCGAGGAAATTCAAGGAACAAATCATTTTACTTTTCAATTGAGCCCAGAGAGTTGAATTAAAGCATGGTTAAATGTTTTGTGGGGTCCTGTTAAAGACGTCTAGGAAACGGTCTTCAATACCACCTAAACATCTTCAATAAAGTTTTACAGAGAAACAATACCCAAAAGCCATAGTTATTTATTTTGTTGACTGTTTGAAACCTCACAATTGTCTAGATCCAAAATTCTAGCTAGACACTACACATACACCTCTTTTAGCTATGTAACACTAAGACCCAAACCTACAAAGTCATGTTATTTTATTCATCAGGGCTTAACATAAGGTTAATTGATAACAACCACTAGTTTAGATTTCACAATGTTGGTTAGTGCTAATGTCCATGTAAAATTGCTTGTAAAGTTAATGTGAGGTCCACCTTCTGGTTACCCGCCTCGGTGGCGTAGTTGGCTAACGCGCTAGTCGTGTTGAGCTCGGCTGCTGAAGACGGGGAGATCGAGGTTCGAATCTCGGCCGGGTGAACTGGGGATGGTTTTTCCCTAAATGGTTTTCCACTCTCCCTCCACGCAAATGCGGGTTCACTTTCTATAATCCAACCTTCCAATTCCTAATCCATTAGCGTAATTAGTATTTAAAGCGTATAACCCGAACGGGTAGTAAGACGCGGTGCTAAATAATACCTTCTGGTTAGCAAACAACATTCACATTAACAACACTAAACTCTACATTATTGTTTTTAATGTGATTATTATTATTATTAAAGTGAAGTTAAATTTATTTATCTTATGAAATAGGTAGATATCTATGAAGCAGGTTTTTCAATTTTGAATTGAAGAAAACAATATTTGCAAATATTGAATAGTTATCGAATCAAATCATATCATAGTATAAATATGCCAAAAATGCTAAATATGATATATTAACAAGTTAAGTTAAACTAAAAAAATATGTTGAATAAAAACAGTTACACTTTATAAAAAAAACGTTAAACTATATAAAAACAGTTAGGCCTACACCTTATAAAACATGTTGAATTAATACTTAGTACTTACACTCTATAAAAAGAGCTACACTAGTAAAAAGAAGTAGGCCTACACTTAGCGAAACCAAGCTAAATAAACAGATACCTACAGTTTATAAAAGAATGCTAAACTAAAAACAGTTACTCTGATAAAAAAAACACTATTAAATAAAAAGTTAGGTCTTCACTATATGAAAACAAACAGTTACATTTTATAAAAACAACTACACTACTTTATGAAACCATGCTAACAAAAAAACCTAACCTTTATCAAAACAGCTATACAAATAATAACATGCCATTAAATGAAAACAGGCCTACACATTTTGAAAACATTTTAAAAAAGGAGTTACCCTTTATTAAAATAAAATTAGTTTTTGACACTAGCCTTTTAAGTTGTCATGTAAAAAGTAGGAATGTGCGAGACTCAAAAATATCTTGAAAATTCAATAAAAATATAATCTCTATCTTGCCTCGAAACTTAAATAATGAATCTTGAAAACTCGATAAATTAAAAAAAAGACGCTAATAATGGCCCTAAGAAATTAAAAAACCAAACCGGGAATTTATTAACTCCATTAATAATACTATAATAACCCAAAATTAGGCCGCTTTACCCCCCAAAAAAACGGCCTTTTTTAAGAAAGGTTTTGGTTATAACAATATCAAACTTTGACAAGATAAGCTGTTACACTACACAATTAAATTTAAAATATATATGAGTTATATCTTAAGTGTTTCAAAGCAAGCACCAGCTCAAATGTCAAAAAGGAACTCTATAAACTATATATTTACTTTAATAAACATAATGTAATTCTTTTCTACTTTCAAAGGACATTGTCTTGTTCTCGTGTCTCAACACTTTTTGATATTCTCTTTTTGAGATAGTCTTGAATTGAAAGCATGGTTCTTGCACATCCCTAGTAAAAAAGGTAAGTTCTTCAACATGTTCATGTGCCAATAGTTCACGACGATTGGCCACAATGTTCCCAGATGTCGAGAAAACTCTCTCGCTTGACACTTGTGTGGCTGGAATAGCTAAGCATCTCTCGGCTACATAAGCCACAGCTCTGAACTCTCCTTCGTGTTTCTTCCGCCAGTCATGTGGGTTGCTTAGCCTGTATAGTCGTGGTGCTTCAAGATAATTCTCAATTTCCTTTGCATGTCTATCAATCACGCTATTTGTGGGTAGGCCTACGGTTAAAGGGACTTTCTCTAGCTCATCCCACATTGATCCAGTTAAAACTGCCGGCTTTGGGGTTCCAGTTAAAACTGCCGGCTTTGGGGTTTCGTTGGCTTGTGTTTCTGGAGCCACATATGAAAGAAGTTCCTGTTGAAGCAGGTTAACGGCATGTAGTCTTTCTTCTTCATTAAATAGAGCTGGCTTATACCGTGGATCAACTCTTATACACAAAGCATTAATGTCATCCATTTTATATAGTGGGAACCAAATTTTTAACGACTTTAGCAGGTTTCTTGCAAAAGGCATTGCTGTAACAAGTTCATTTTTTTTAATATGTGCTAAAGTGGTTGCTTCAAAACAGTGGAATACTGGGGTTGTCATCGATGCTGTGTGATAAGCATTTCTGGATGCTTCAAGAGTAGCTTCAGCAAAAGGTTTCATGACTTCAACAATGCCACCAGCCAGTTTCCATTATGTTGATGAACACAAGTCACTGTCTGAATTTGAAGAAGCTAGTTCTGTAGCCACAACTTTTATCAAACAAGCCTGTTTAGAATGACATATTCACTTGACCATCACGTTTATATATTCTGAATTAACTTCAACTCAAGTAAGTCCATAGTCTTTTGCACAGCATGCAACCTATCATTTGCTGTAGAGCTCATACTTTAGTGACCAACAATTGCGCGAGCCTTTGAAATAATTTGGGTGATGTTTGGGCAAGAAGTATTTGCATCCTTTATTGCAACTGAAGGGTGTGAGCAAAACACTGTCGCCGACTCCAGTATGTGCCATTAATAGCAGCTTGCAGGTTACAGACATTGTCTGTAACAATAAATACCTTAATAGGACTGGACTGGGTTGGTGGGGTGTTGTACCAATCTTGGCACATTTCAGAAAGAGTATTCTTATGTTAACAGCTGCGTGCGACTCTAGCACCACAACATTAGCTAGGGTAAACGACTTATCTTTAAAGTCTCTGATATAGTGGCAAGTGAGTGATGCATAGCCATCTCCTGCACGAGATGTCCAATTGTCGGTTGTTAATACTTATTGTGTTTAGTTGCGCAGCTACAATATCTTCACTTAGTACACTGGCTAAAATTTTCTTTTCGCTTTGATAAAGCAAAGGCACAATATTTTTCGAAACTGTTGTACTTACTGGATTTCTATAATTGGGTTTAATGTTCGCCATTAACTCTTTAAATCTCCTTTCTTCAACAAACTGAGGTGACCTGGCGGTCTAGGGTTAAGGTGTCAGACTTCTGTGCTGGCGGCCGGGGTTCAATCCTCGGTCCTGGCACAGATTTATCTGATTACCAAACCCTTCCTTCACCTCTGACAAGACATCTAGTGAATGTGGGGAATGCCAGGCCTCCACCGTGGTTCGGATTCCACGTTAAACTGTAGGTCTTTCATTTCATCTCACAATCACCCTACCATTACACATTAGCGTAAGTGCGTATAACCCGAACGGGTAGTAAGACGCGGTGCTAATAATACTAATAATAATAATTCAACAAACAGGTAGGGTAAGTGGCACAATGCAAGCATCTGGGCTATTTTGTCGCTGATGGTCTTGGCTTCTTTTCCTTGTGGAGGAAGTTCTTCTTTATTCTTCACCATATTAATAAGCGTTTGCTGCTTTGGAGATGATTTTAATCCTGATGAGGATGATACAGAGGCATCTTTTGAAACAGCGTCCAGTTTAAGGAACTCCTCATAGAAGGTTGTGTAATGCTGAGAAAGATTTTTTTTAGTGTAAAAGTGGTTCCAGTTGGTCTTTTTAACCTTTTAAAACAATGTATGCATGTGCCATCTCCATTTCCTTCCCTAAAATATGCCCACACTTAACTTATGTTTCTTCATCGATCCACTTTAACATAGTCTTCTTGCGGTTTCTACATATTTCTTGAATAAACAAAGGAAAATTTTGCAACTCAAATTGTTTGTACAAAAAAAAAATTCTTTATCAACACATGAGATAATTGTATTATATTTGAAAGAAGCTATAGGAAAGGTGGATATAAATATATAAAAGGGGATGAACACTATAGATTTTGCATTGACAGTTCACACTTTACTCTGCTGCTATTGGACAAAGAGGTAATGAATGGTTGCCTCTTAAAGAAAATCGATCGTCACCGCCCAATCCCCCGACCTAGGTTTCATTCTATCGGAACTCATCAGGGAGGAGTGTGAAACATGCAACGCAACTTCCTAAAAGAATAAACCATAAAAACACAAAAAGGAGAAAATGGAAAATTGTAAAGTATGACATACACAGGAAAAGGACATTGGATGTAAATATATAATATATCTCTATAAGTAAAACCTCTTTTTGCTTTTATAAACACATGGTCAGATTTATGTTTGCCGAAAATTTAAAATGCTGTACATATTTCCAGTTTGACCAACATTATTATAATAATTTAATAACTAAAACTTAGGAAATATGTTAAAAAATATTAAACTATAAAACAAAAATTAGCCTACAAACTCATAAAATTTATTAAAGATATCAACATTAATCAATCAGACCTAAAGTTTTCAAAATATTATGAATTTTAAATTGGTAAGCAATAAGCAGATACACACTTTATTAGCTCCAATTTTTTCATATCTTCAAAACAAGGCTTTGGTTGGCTGTTGCCAATGATCTTGTCCTGTTGTGACCAATCATAAGCTGTATTACATTTTATCAAGTTAAAATATTTAATTCCTTTTTTATAGTTCTTACAACAATGCACATTTCATATTCCACTGTTAATCCTAAATGTTTATCCTTATCTTCGTTTCTTAACCCTGTGCACATGTGCAGTACAGTCCGAGTGCCATTTTAAACGAAGGAATCTAAGAAGTCATTAGCCGTTTCGATCTACTAGGATTAGGGCATATGGTTATTTTAATTATTCGAAGTGCTTATAAAATATTTAATAGTAGCAATAGCAAATACTTTTGTTACATATTTTAAATAAGACAATATTGGGATTCAAATCCAAACAAATGTTATTAACATATTTGCTAGCAAACCTTCACTTTGCTTCACAAGATACGAATGTTGTTTGCAATAGACCAGAGAATTATCATTTTTTTCCTAGTTTGATTCGATTTGAGTTATTGAATCAAATAATATAAAATTTGATTTGATAATGATATTACCGTAGCTTCGCAGACACCTAGAAATTGGTGATTTATTGTATGATCACGACAACTTTGAAGATGCTTTACACATTATAAGAAACCCAAAACTTTTAAAACTGAAAAAATACTCGGAACAAAAGATTTTTCTGGATCCTCGTTATTTGCACGAGATATTGTGCTGTTATTTATTTTTGGATGAAAATGAGCAATTTTTGTTTGAAGCTTAATGGCATGGTTCTTAGCGCTACGTGAGAAACACCGCAAGGAGATGACCATGTATTGTTTCTCATGGGGAGTTTTATTTTTGGCAGGCTCCTTGCCTGCTGCCTGGGGCGTTAACAGCTGAGCGCGGATGGACAGGTCTCCCTCGTCCCACCCGTCCCCACCACCGTACACAGCCCCATGTCTAACCCTCTCACTCACACAGACACTAAAAACACCACAACATTCAGCAAAATATAAACACAGACTTCTACCGTCTCTTAAAGTCGCATATTAAAATGTGTTACCAAAGGTTAATGTTGAGTACACAAAATTAACGTCCGAGACGAACATAGAATCTACAAATACACTTAGTGGGCTAATTAACACAAAAAGGGTTAGCGTGAGCACAAAACGATGCGGTCGGTTTGTTGACGGAAAAAGAACAACTGTGTAAGTGAAAGCTATGTGATTGGCTTACTCGTGATGCTCGCGCTACTGCAGCGCCTTTCGTGATTCGTGCAGTGGTTGGATCGTTTATCTTAGTCAGTGTCTCCAACACTTCCCCTCGAGACAACAACTTAAGACTCATCGGGGGCCTTGATCAGTCCCAGGAGATCAACACAGTGCTCATGCTTTGATTTCGTCAAAGCCTTGGTTAATACATCAGCTGGCATCTCCTCCGATGCCACGTGTCCCAGCACCAGTTGACCCGACTCAACAGTCTCTCGTACAAAATGGTGACGAATGTCAATGTGTTTGGTGCGTGCATGGAAGACAGGATTCGTTGCCAGCCTCTGTGCCCCAACATTGTCATTGAGCAGTTGAAGTGGTCCAAATTCCTCCTTTCCAAGCTCGAGCAGGAAACGCTGGAGGTGCACGGCTTCCTTGGCTGCTTCACTCAGGGCCATGTATTCGGCCTCTGTGGTAGATAGCGCAACAGTCTGTTGCTTCCTTGAATCCCAAGCAATCGCACCTCTATTCATGACGAAAACATATCCTGTAAAGGAACGCCGGTCATCAAGTGATCCTCCCCAGTCAGCATCTACGTAGCCTGTCAATGAGCCTT
>CABFOW010001299.1:38290-56855 GCA_902141385.1 Timema californicum | reverse complement strand
GTGTCCTTTGCAAGAATTGACTCCACTTCATTTGCCATGGCCAACATCCATTCGGTTGAATCCGTACTTGTCATTGCTCGAGCAATTGGAACTTCAGTCAGAAAAACAGTCGTCCTTGACGACATGATTCTCCATTGCATAGACTCTGGGGGGTCTTCCGGGACGTCCAGTCCGCAGTACCCTTGGCCTTCCTGGACCTCTTCTTACTGCGTTCAATGGTTCATCTGGGGGGAAACCTTGGAAACCCTCAGCATCTTCGTACTCGTCGTAACGTTCCTCTGGTAATGGCTCTTTGATTGAATGATGGCGATTCTTGACTATTAAAGAGGTTGATTATGACGTGTTGATCTTCACTCTCCGTGGCGTTAAAATCAACTAAAGAACTTGACAAATTTGGGGACTTGTACTGCGGGAGGAAGTCCTCCCAACTTTTCGATAACTGGATCGTAGTCATGTCCATGAAAATCACATATTTGGATACCTCGATTTTCCTCTGCTCCAGTAGCCATACCCTGTACGCCTTTGACTCTGAGCTATAACCTACGAAGATACCTTTCTTTGATCTTACTTCCAGCTTCCCCTTGCCCGGCGTTCTGTCCATGATGAAGACTTTGCTCCCAAAGTTCCTAAAGCTGGACACGTCCGATGGCTTCCCCCACCAAACCTTGTACGGGGTTCTTCCCTTTAGTTTGCTTGTTGGTGACCTATTGCGTATGAAGTTTGCGGTGTTGACGGCCTCCACCCAAAAAGTCGGTGGCAGTCCGGATTGAATTATAAGGCAACGTGCTATCTCCATCAGTGTCCTTGTTCCTCCTCTCAGCAACTCCATTTTGCTGTGGGTTGTAAGGTGCAGTCAAACGCCTCAAGATGCCGTGTTTTTGGAGCAGCTCGTCAAAGTGTTTGTTGACATATTCGCATCCATTATCCGACTGTAAGCACTTAACCGCCTTTCCCTGTTGGGTGCTCACAAGTGCCCTGAAATTATCAAATTCGTCCATCACTTGGTTCTTTTGCTCGATGAATCTCACCTCACATCATCCTGAAGAGTTGTCTATGAACGTAGCAAAGTAGAGCTTCTTTCTGTGTGAATGCGACTCGCATTGGACCACAAATGTCGGAGTGTATGAGCTCACCCAGTACTGACACACTCTCTGAAACCCTTGGAAATGGAGCGCGACACATCTTCCCCTGGAGACAAACACTTCATTGAAAATCTTTGTTGATGCCCTCGACGTTGATTCCTCGAATCGATCCCATCTCGATAGCCTCACGTAGTGACTTAACATTAAGATGTCCTATGCGAGAATGCCAATCCTCAATGGAATTCTTCCTTGGAGCAATAGCGGCGTCATTCGGGCCTGAGATTTTCCTGCATTCCTGGTCGGTCAACTCTGGGAAATAATATAGCCCATTTTCCCGTTTATCGATAAGCAGCACGTTGTCATCCTGATTGATGATCTCGGCCTTTGCCTCACTAAAAATCACTTTGTGACCTTTGTCGGTAACTTTCCCGACCGAAATGAGGTTAGCGGGTAGGTCTGGCACATATCAATGTGTCTTTGAATTCGATCACCTTTTGATTACCGCTCACGCTCGTCCCGAATGACACGGTACCGATTCCTTCGATGTCCATGCAGGTTCCGTGATCAAAGTTCCAACTGATCTGTGTGAACGACTCTATACTCCCACACATGTTGAGACGTGCATCCACTGTCGAAACACCAGCTAACATGACCCACATTGTTTGCGATTTTAAGTGCACCGTTATGGGACGTGTCCGTCGCGGCTAGGCACACGCTTTCGACGTTTTTCGCGGATTGTTCGTTCGACTTCCTTGTCTTCTGTCAGTTTTTTGCCCGGTGTCCGATTGCATTGCACTTAAAACACTTCATTTTCGAGTCTTTTTACGCACCATAGTCTGTCCAATATCTCCCATCTGGGCTTCTCTCATCTATTGCTTCCGGCCGACTTTCTCGCGTACATCGCGTTTTGTGTTAAGTTCCGGCTTGTTTCCCTACGCCCGTCAAATTCCTCTGAACTTTGATTCGAAGCATCTCCAAAGGTGATAATGCGTCATTGTGACGACATGGCGCAACGAAAGTTTTTGTAGCTCTCCGGTAGGCTGCGCAAAAACATGACTGCCAATAGCTCTTGATTAATGTCAACTTCAAGTTCTGCCAATCTATTCACCATGTCGAAAAAACACCGAGTGTGTTCATGCATGTCGCCGCCATCTTGTAATTTCAAGGACAACAAGTTATTCAACAAAGCAGCCTTCCGTGCTGGCCCTTTGGACTGGTATATTCCCTCTAATTTTTCCCAGATTGCTCGTGAGGTTTCACAGCCCTTAGTCTGTTTTATTTCTGACGGGTTCATGGCGAGCACTTTGTCAGATTGTGCCTTCAGGTCGTCTTCTCTCCACCGTCGCCCGGCTTCAATCGTCGCTGGCTCGGCTGCAGCCGCTTCTGGCTTCACAATTGTCCCACTCACATAGCCCCATGCATAATTCTTTATGAGAACTGCACGCCTCTGTAGCTTCCATGTTTCGTAATTCTCTTTATTTAAAACTTCGAACTTTACGCCGGTTGCGTTCATTTTCGCAGCGTACTAACAAGTTTTTCTAGACTAAATATGGTGCAGTGTCTGTTAGTCACGTGCTTCGCGATCTTCGATTAGTCACATGATAATTATTGAGATGCGTACTGGGCCCATAACCTGTTAGCAAAGGTTAACGTCAAGAACACAAAATTAACGTCCGAGACGAACATAGAATTTACAAATACACTTAGTGGGCTAATTAACACAAAAAGGGTTAGCGTAAACACAAAATGACGCGGTCGGTTGGTTGACGGAAAAAGAACAACTGTGTAAGTGAAAGCTATGTGATTGGCTAACTCGTGATGCTCGCGCTACTGCAGCGGTTTTCGTGATTGGTGCAGTGGTTGGATCGTGCATCTTAGTCAGTGTCTCCAACAAAATATAATTGTATATTTTGATTAATTGTCTGTATTCATTTGTTTCTACCCCTTAGAAGGATCTATGGGGTTAAAAATAATTGCAATATTTTTTCGAAGTCATTGTTAGAACACACTTATTGCATTATTACCCTCTAAATGCTTAAAAAGAGATTATAAAGCAATATTGTGTATAAGGGTATCTACCCTGATTTTACCCCCTCTATCACAAAACATAGGAATGAAACATCCTTACTTTTCCTAATTAGCTTAAAGGAACACCTGTGTCAAAATTCCAGCCCTCTAGCTTCGTGGGAAGTATGAGAATTAGTTATGAAGGAGTGAGTCAGTCCGGGCTCTCAATTCTATGTGTATAGAGCTTTCAATCAGCAACATTTACTCTTCTTTGCAAAAATGTACATTTCGTTGGCTTTTATAATTTTCAACAGACATTTTAGCAGAAAAATACATATGATAAAAGATAGCAGCTAACCTTACACAGGCATGATAAATTGGACTTTCTTGTATTCTCTATGGTCAGAGCCCTGCGTTTGTGGAGTTTGCGATAATTCGCGAATGTTAGATATGGCATTTTTTCTTTCAGATGTTCACATTTCAGGTTACCCTGATTGCAAATATATGCTCAGAATTGTCGCGATAATTCGCGAAATCGGCGTTTTAGCGCGATATTCGCGATTTTAAATGATGTCCGCGATAATCGCGATTTAGTCGCGATTTTCGGCATTCGCGCTAATATTTTGGGATATTGAAAAATAAAAATTGAAAGTTTTGATGGAAGAGAGTGATGGCATCGAAAGTTTAAAAATTGAGAATGTGCTGCTAGGGCTGAAGACAGACAGTATGTTCAGTGACTTCGCAACAAAGTGTTTGCAAGCGTTGTGGCTGCCGATTTCAAATGCAGATTCAGAACGATATTTTTCTAGGTATAGTTTAGTAGTAACAGACCGCAGAACCACAATGAAAGTGGATAACATTGTTACCAGCTGCATGTTGCAGTTTGGTGATGTTGAGTAGTTATTTTGTATTTTTCTAGCCTAAATTGAGATTTAAAAATATAGTCACAATTTTTGTGAAGTAACAAGATGATTTTTGTGTAATATTTTGTCTTTGTGACTTGTACATACTTTTCCCGGACCAGCTGCCGCTAAATCTTACTTTTTTAATAAGTTGACAGCACATTTTTTTGCGGACTAGTGTTTTTTACCGTTTTGTCCAAACAAAATGTAATTTTTGGTTTTCACTTCAATATGTTTAGTTTACCTGTTTCAAACATTGTCCTGGAAGTCTAGTTTTAACCCAACAAAGTCACCTTAATCACGAAAGTTTGGTAAAAACCTCTTTTTTAACGCTTTTGTCTTAATTCGATAATTTCGTCGCAAAAATAGGATTTTTGTAATTCACCGCTTATTCACCGCTTTTGGGAAACTTTAAAACGAAATTGGGCTTTTTTATTCACCATAAAAGCAGGGCTATGTCTATGGTCAAATTAAGCCAATCAAAAGCTTTGAATTAAATCTAGGGCTCCAAGAAAGTTTGTAATTTGACGAGCACATAAAAATAGTATTGCAAAACACAACTCCAAGTTTAACCAACAGTTAAGTTACGAAGACTTTGATGAGACATTGTAAGATTGAACCTAAGATCATAACTTGGCATTAACCTTTACAAAAAAAACCTTCAAAACTGACAAATGTATATTTACCCATTTCTAGCAACATAGCCCACTCAAATTACCTTAATATAAACACACACCTGGTAATCAGGGAACCCAGTTTACCATCCAAAATGCCACTACAATGGTGTGACCCCTGAAACTCTGTAAACTCATGAACAGATACTGTTAGTCAACTTTCTCAATTTAAAAGGAACTCAAATCAAATATATGAAATACTCTAAAAACCATTTTATTGTTTTCTGCTTGGAAAAATATTCTATTGTGCTTATTCATATAACTTTATTCTAGCCGCACAATTGTTAAGGCGGTTTTCCACCGGACCAACATACTTGCAACTGAGTTGTGTTTGCGTAAACAGAAACTAGTTTTTAGAAACAAAAACGAAACTCAATTTCCACCAAACTGACCGACTGAAAACCAGTTGCAGTTTTACCTCGGTACACCCGACTGGGTTTGAATCAGGTCTTCCTGTCATCAGTACGCCACTGAAGCGGGTTCATGTCAATTCTAGTTAATACAAGCTAAACAAGATGATAATGTTAAATGTAGATGAATAAGTAAAATTGTACTTTTAAATGCAGAAAACACTTTCACTGCACAAAACACACTAACCCGAAGAAAACACATACCATAAAAGAGTTCAACACCTGGCAGGGTGATATTGATAGAGGAAGGTTTTTTGCAAAACTTTTGCTGTGGTGTTTCCAAAAAGTAAAAAACCTTTTGATCTTTTCTACCTTCGGTCGGGACTTCTAGATGTAGACAAAAACAGACGCCGGTGACTCGAGTGTCTCCGAAATGTCTCCATTTTCTGGAACTTGAGTTGCAGTTTTGTCAAAATCAACATATTTTCTGTGTTGTTTCAGTTTTATTGAAATTCACACAGTTTCTGTTTTGCTTCAGTTTTGTCGGTCTGGTGGAAAACCGACTTTACTAATATTTTATTCTAATTGATGATCCAATTTATCACAACATTCAATTACTTCAGATTTTTTTATATGAATATTAATTTGTAATAGATATAGCAGTTCGGAATGACAATAATTTAACATAAATTGAGTTTAGATGTAAACATTGTTATTGGCAAAACTTTGTAATTGTCTAAACCAGAAAAAGAATTTTGAAGCGAACATGAGACTAATATATTTTAATAAAGTCAAGTTAATTTTTGATGCTTTGCACACCTCTGCTTAGTGATATTTTAGAGATGTTGGTATTAGCTATCAAAAGTGACAGCTTCATATTCCGTTAGTTGACATTAAAATGTTAAAGTAGATCTAGTAACCAACTGTCAGATAAGGTTCTTTCGCTGATAATGTAAAGCTGTACAACTGTGTTTACAGGCCATCCTTGAATGAGGTGCTCAGGTAATAGTTCTAGTAACCAACTGTCATATAAGGTTCTTTCTCTGATAATTTGACTGTACAAGTGTGTTCACAGGCCATCCCTAAACGAGATGCTCAGGGAGACTGTGCTGATGAGGAGACTAAGAAACCTCTGAGCTTGAAGCCAGAGATGTGTATAAAGGGGGGCCCTGCTGTCAGACATTACCACATCCTCAACGACAAGAGGCATATAATCGCCAAGGACTCTGAGAGCAACGTCATGGTGTATGATGTACTCAAGGTAAGGATTGTGACACTAGGGAGAGATGATTGTAAGCGCTGGTCAAACTATTAATTTACAATTGGCATCTCCATGTTCATATGTAATTTTTCGACAAATTTAAATTAATATTTGTGAACGGCAGGGATTGGTACCAAATATTGATTTCAATGCTTTTTTTAACATGTAAAATCAAACTTCTTTTCTGTTAGCTAGTAATTTGTTATTAATTTAATTTTGTACATATTTTCTGACATAATCTAATACAGATTTTATTACTTTCTACATTATTTATGATTTTTTAAACTGGCATATTATTTCTCTTTCTCTGAAGGCTTGCAAGATTGAAGATCTTGGCGCTGTTGACTTTGATGAAGAAGTCAAGAAACGTTTCAAAATGGTGTATGTTCCTAATTGGTTCAATGTTGATCTTAAAACAGGGGTGAGTTAATATCATTCTATTCGTACATTGTTTTTCAACTTTCAACTTCACACTTTTTTTTAACTACTTATTTGTGTCAACTTTAACTTTTTATACTGCTATAATATCAAAGATAATCTCTTTCTTAAGTCATACCAAACTTTAATTTTCATATTAAAATATATAGTATAGGGGACATTTGTAAATGTGCACATTCTTTCCCCCAGTCCTTACTACACTACTAAACTATTTTTCAGTGTATTTGAGAACCTTAAATTATTCATCATCATCATCATCATCAACAACAATCATGAAACCCCTCTGGCTTGCTGGGTAGTGTGTTTGTGAACAAGCTCTCGCCAACTATTGATGGGCATAATCAAATGATTTTACAGGGTTGCCACGCACCTGGAAAACAGGGAAAACCGGGAAAAGACAGGGAATTTTTTTGTGTCTGGAAAAAACCGGGAAAACACAGGGAATTTCACCAAAAAGCTAGAATTTACTGGAATTTGTTAGTGAAATTGGGCAATACAGTGCTTGCAAGCTTAAAATAGTAGGAATAATATAGACTAAAATTTGTAACTGGAGAATTGAGCAGTCTGATTGGAACACATCTCATATTATGACTGCTTACCAGCACCTCATCAGCTTGAGATAAGTCCTGAGTGCAACTGAGACGACTCGTTTTCGTTCGGCAAATGGCGCGCCTTTTCGGCTTCCTCCACTCACCCCCGCCAATAACACAAATGTCTCGTTTCCTCCATCCCCATCCCCCAACTTCATCAAGCCCATGCTGCTGGCATGTGTTTCTCCTGCCAGTCGAATGAATTCATTCTTTGGAATTTGGTGTGTTAAACTTATTTGTCTTGTTTAAAAAAGAGTACTCCTTTTGAAAGAGGTAAGTATCCCAGATTATTGTTCTTGTAGCGTGATGTTTTAAGATTGTACTCTACCTATTTTACAATTTTGCTATTTATAATTTTTTAGAAATTGCCAAGGTGTCAATATGGTCGGTTTTTATCTTTATGGGTGTTAACATTTTTACTACAGTCATCTCCTGATTTAGCAAAGGTGGATTTAGCTGGTTGCTGCTGTGGCCAGGATAAAAAAAATGGAGTATACTGTAAAGTGAAAAGTTTATCAAAATATTGCCTCGAAGTTTTATTTTCACAAATAATTTACATTTTGTCACTACGGATGCTTAATTTAGAAAAATGAATTAGTTACAGCATTGCTAAAGATACTTATTTAGCCACCTGGTCTCCCTCTACTTTCCCCCATCTCGAGAAAGTCTCTACACGTTACGATAATTTAACAGTGAGTACGTTCTTTACTCTTTGAGTGCTAACCGGCCAGTGCCGCGTCTAACGCTTTCCTTCCACATAAGGTCGAAAACAGACGCTAAACCAGAGGCACTGATTGGGCAGGAGTCCGCGCCAAAACCTCCCCTCCCCTGAAAGACCACACGTGCAAGCAACAGGTACATCTCCCAGCTTCCGGGTTCAGCTATTGATACATTGCACGATGCTTAAAATGAAAAGTAAAAGTAATAAATTTGGATGACTCTAATATTCCAACAAAGACTTTAAATAATGAAAAACTATTAGATTAAAAGTTTAAAGGCCTGAAAATGAAGTTAATGAATTGAAATTTAAAACATATATTGCTTACAACTTTGGTTATGATTTATATAACTTATAATTACCATAAAACCCCACACTTTCTTATAATTAACCATTTGATAGTAATAAAGAGAATTAAACTAGGCCTAAATGAATGGAAAAGAACAATGTATTTATCAGTTCAGTACTCTCAGTATCTTGAGTGTATTAATATGTAAACTAAAGGAAAAACTAATATAATTTTATAAATGAAGAGGTTGAGAGCTAAGGGCCTAAAACCCTGACCACTTTACATATTTCTATGTTAAACTTTTGTGTATCATGAGAACTGCTGAAGTTTGTATTCTTTTAGCTAATGTTATAAAATTGTTATCTTGATAAAGTTTACTCCTTAGTACATATGCAATAATTAAGATTGGTTAACATGTTTTCTAAACAAAGTAATACATTCTTATAAAAAAAAAGATACCACATTTAAACTCAAAATTGTATTTTTGGTATTTCCTTTTAATTCATTCCATTTAGGGTAGACAGAAAATATAACCAATTTTTCCTTCTAGAAAATTTTTCATTCATTTCTCATCCTTTTTCCAAGTAATTCTTAGACATGTGTTTCTCTTGCACAATAAAACATGCTTCCAATGACAACTACCACTCTTCATTTTTAAATTTTCTTTAAAACCAAATTAAATGCCTCCATAATTATATTTATAATATCTATTAGGTGTCTGGAAAAATGAAAATTTCCTCTGGAAAACCTGGAAAACACAGGGAATTTGGTAATAAGGAAATAGTGGCAACCCTGTTTTAAGAACCCAAATAATCAGATGTTATTATTACTACTAATTGTTAAATTATATTTGGAAGAAGGTATAAGAAAGGTGGACAGAAACATACAAAAGGGGGACAAACACAATATGGCCTTTACAATCAAAAGAAGAACACAGTTCACACTTTACACTGCTGCCAATGGACAAGGAGGTAATGGTTGCCTCTTAAAGAAAATTGATCGTCACTGCCCATTCCCCCGACCTAGGTTTCATTCTATCGGAACTCATCAGGGAGGAGTGTGAAACGCGCAACACAACTTCCTAAAAGAGAAAACTAAAAAAAGGCGAGAAAAAGGAAAATGGTAAAGAATGATAGAACACATAGATAGACACATGTAAAAGGTACAACATAAAGGACAAACACAGGAAAAGGACATTGGATGCGAATATATAATGATCACATCCAATGTCCTTTTCCTGTGTTTGTCCTTTATGTTGTACCTTTTACATGTGTCTATCTATCTATTCTATCATTCTTTACCATTTTCCTTTTTCTCGCCTTTTTTTAGTTTTCTCTTTTAGGAAGTTGTGTTGCGCGTTTCACACTCCTCCCTGATGAGTTCCGATAGAATGAAACCTAGGTCGGGGGAATGGGCAGTGACGATCAATTTTCTTTAAGAGGCAACCATTACCTCCTTGTCCATTGGCAGCAGTGTAAAGTGTGAACTGTGTTCTTCTTTTGATTGTAAAGGCCATATTGTGTTTGTCCCCCTTTTCTATACCTTCTTCCAAATATAATACAATTACCTCATAAAGTGAAAAGAGGTTTTCCTTATAGAGTTATACTAATTGTTAAAAGTAGCTACTAGTTGGTGGTTTTGCTTTGTGTTGCTATCCTCTTCACCCTTCTGCCGGCTATCTCAACACGCATTCCTTATGCCATTGATTGGAGTCAAAGACAAAAGTGCAGCCACAACAAAATACTATACAGTGAATGCATCATTCAAATAAGTAACTCGCCACCAATAGAAACACTTGCGTAAGAATAGTAACAAAATAAAGAACATACATACATGGACCCTTTAATATTTCCTAAAAATTCCCATTTATGTATTGGGTAAGTGATGAAATACTTTTGATTGAAATATCTGAATCAATTGATTATATACCATCCTGAAGCTTCGCTTAAAATCAAACACACAATTAGACTACTACTCGGCAAACGGCCACATAAATTTGCTGTATAATATTATTTTGTGTACAAATATAAGAATGTTTAATTATTTGACTGAATTAAATGTTAAGATGAAATTAATGAATATTACTTCTGGGCAATGTTTTATTAAAAATCATTAGGTCGATTTCTTTCAGCACTTTGGCAAATAAGTGGGAGGGAGAGGTAAAATAATGAATCGGCTGGCTAGCATCACGTCAGCTCCTGTTTTCATCTGAATGATTTTGAAAGAATCGAATGAATCAGTTCTATTCATCCGCTTTTGCCCATCACTATCACCAACACTGTCTGTCCAGGAACATTTCTTCCATCATTCTTCTCTACATAGTTATTTATCTGGTCCACCCACCTCCTCCTGGGTCGCCCAACTGGTCTCCTGCCCCCTCCCTATCTCTCTTTTTATGTATATGCGTGGTGTTCTTGTGTTTTCCATTCTTAATTTTGACCCATTGGTCACATGCTCTTACAGGAGACCACACTACCCAGGTATTTTCCTATCTTCTACTCCTACTTCTTTATCACCATCTAGGTACACCACTAACAGTTTGTGATAGGGATAACTTTAATATCCATACTCTCTCCACACATCGTACATCATTTATTATATATTCTATTACAAACTTATGTCTACCCTCCCAGCTGTTTATGGTTCCCTAGTTTTTTGAACCAGGCGTTCTTTACACTAAGTTGGTTCCTGACACAAAACTCAATCAGCTTCTCTCCATTTGTATTTCTCCTTCCATATCCAAAAGGCTCAATCATGTTCTCAAACCGTATTCTTTCCACCTCTCTCTGAGGATTACATTTACATATCATCATGAGATTGTCACCTTCGATGTTGTCCTCTATTTCTGTTAGGAAATTCAATTTCTCTTCAGTCACTACAACCTTGCTGAGGTGCATATACTTGCAAAATGGTTACTGCCTCCTTCTTAGTAAATATTTTTGCTTTTATTATTCTTTCACTTACAAAGGTAACATCTCTAGTACAATCCAAATCTCTGGATAACTAACCCAACTCCATTATTCGCCCCCTTATTACCACACAAATATAGTTTACATCCATTTCTTAGCCACTTGGTATTATGTCCTTTCCATTTGGTTTCACTTAGATCTAGTATTTTTATTTTTCTGTGGTCCATCAGATCTGTAATTTAGTTGCATTTCCCTGTTAAGGTTGCCATATTCAAACTTTTTTTTCCCTTTGCTATTTTTTCTTTTGGTTTTATTGTCCTGCGTGGTAAACCTTTCTGTACTTTTTGGGCAATCTTCTGACTCCGGAGATTCATCATAGTTTCCAGGAGTATCGGAAGCGTCGTCTAAATTTGGTTGACGTTTTCCGAGGCTCGGTCTATTGTTGAAAGCAAATTAGTGTTGTTCTTCTGCTGACTTGCAGGTCCTAACACCGAGGAAGATTTTCTCTTGGGGTTTATTCCATTAGCGTTAGGTATGATGATGCAAAAACCTGCAATACAGCTGCCCTTCAAAGGGAACAGATGCCTGTGGTCGCCACCCCTCTAGGGTAGAGACTCTACTTGATGGAATCCACCCCCCTTAGGGTGTCAGATCATTTCCCGTCGCCCAGCACTGTGTCCACCTCATCACCGTAGCAGGATAGCTTGGCCAGACAATGTTTATATTCACCTTATAAAACCATATCTCTCTATTTATCCTTTACTTTAATTTAAACCCGACACCTTAGTTAAGTTGGTAGCTTGTTTGTACACTGAGCTAAGGGTCCTGGGTTTGATTCCCGCTATGGTTGAAAAAGTATCCTTGGGGAAAGGTGGGTTTCCCCTTTAACATTGATGAATTAACGGCCGGGGCTAGGTGTTGTGTCTGTTCTAGATTTAAGTTAGTTTATAAGTTGTGTGCTGATATAATCAGTCGGATCAGAAAGTACATGTTAAATACCTCAAATTAATTAAAATGAAAATTACATTAATTTATACCACTTATTTTACTATTGACTCACATTATATAACTAATACGTATTTAATTTTACACTTGAATTTTCCTGGCGGCATTTTTCCAAATCATAACTATCTGTCTTAAAATCAAATTTGTTTTTATGGCTTAGAATATCATTTGAAAGAACAGTATATAGTTCTGAATCAGGATCTTACTTATGTAATAATTTGTTGTCAGCATGTATCTGTCAGAATAAGAATGTTACATATGCAATAGTGGAATGTCTGAACTTGTCCAGATGCTGACCATCCACTTGGGTCAAGATGAGAATGATTGCTTTTCTGCTTGGGTGTCTGCCAGGGAAGCGGGTCTGGCACCGAATGATACAATCGATCAGAAAGGTGAGACATTCTTCACAATGAACAATCCATCTGGTACCCTGCAGGATGAGATTAGAATAGTCCTGCGTGTCGTAAGAGATGACTTAAAAGGGACGCTTCAGCACAGTATGTTTAGTCTTGTGCACAAACCTTTAGGGTGATGACCTTGGCAACACACATGGCTTCCCTCGGACAATTATTGGCTACCGTCGCACTTGAGCTCCATCATGGAAGTGCGTCAGTTGCAATATCACAGTATAAGGTCCTTGAGTATAACAATAACCAGGTAAAAGAAAATACCTGTTGTGTTCTTGAGGGTTTTATATGTAAAATTAGCACTTTCCTGCACTCACTTGCTGTGATGACCTCTCTCCTGCTACGTCTAGTGTTGTGTGGGGCTCCCCGTCGGGAGTGTTATCAGGGCCTCATGTGGTAAAACCAACTGGAATCACCCTGGGTCTGTGATCCAAGTACCTTGCAGGTTTCCCCCATTCAGCATGGCTGATAATACATTCAAAGCCGTCACCTCACTGTCTGCTGGCACCTTTATGCCAAACCTCGCTGTCAACTTACTGCTCGACCCCTCACAGGGCCATAAATATTGATATGAGGCGGAAACGAGTAAGGAGGTTCAACCCAATTGTATATGAAATTCAGAAAGGGATGAGGGCCCAGCCCTACTTCCTGGTGATGTTTTGAGTAAAGAATAGGGAGGAGCTCAAACAAACCAGCCAATTTATCCTCGAAATAGTTATAAATGGAGCTGCTAAATTGGATGTTTTATTCGGAAAACTGAGTGATGGCACAGTCATGATTCAGATCACAACCGACAAACTTCCAACATAATGACAATTAATTACCCCTGATCAACTCAGCATAAATACAAGTGAAGATGGAACCACACAAGTTCCTCAATGTTTGCAGGGAAGTTGTCACTGGTATTGACTTTGGCTGTGTGAGCATTGAGGAAATCTGTGAGTGTCTTGCATCTCAACATGTCACTCAAGTGTACAGAACAGCAATAAAAAAGAACGGACAAGAAAAAAATGGCCAACTCCTATGTTCTCACCTTCCAAAAAGGTGAATTTAGTACGTATATATCAATTACTACTTTATTCCCTGCATCCTTCCATCTTGTGTTTGCAGGAGACCCACTTCCGCCCAAATGACAACCCGATGCTTCGTTGGTACGATGTGTATCGTACCGACAAGCCCTTCTTTGATCGGGCTAGCGGAGGTGTGGCTATATTCGCACGAAGCAATATATACCATAAAAATATTAATATTATATCTGATCTCCAAGTGATCGCTGTCCGAATCTCCCTTGCTGTGGAAGTGACAGTGTGCTGCATCTACCTCCCACCAGGTGAACGTGTTTCAAAGAGGAGTCTTGAGGCCCTCTTTATACAACTTCCCGCCCCCTATATTATCTTGGGGGACTTTAACGCGCATAACCTGGTGTGGGGATCTAATTTTACAGATGCCCGTGGGAGGATGGTAGAGGATATTCCTGTCTCGGGAAACCTGGTGTTAATGAACACCGGGACCCAGACACACTTCTCCACCTTCAATGGTGTATCCTCTGCCATCGACCTAACTCTATGTAGTCCTGGGATCGCTACTCACTTCCTTTGGGAGGTTCACTTGGACCTATGTGGCAGCGATAACTTTCCCATTCTGCTTTCACAAATTGAAGATCCTCACAGTACAGCACGGTTACCCCAATGGGTTCTTAAACGGGCTTACTGTGATAGGTTTCCCGAGGTTGCCATATTTGATGAACCCAGTTCCCCTGACGTTTTACTTCGATGGTCATCATGCTGGCGAGGGCTTGCTTCCCCAAATCCTCGCCGAATCCACGCCATCATCCAGTTTCCTGTTGGAATTAGGAGTGTTGGCAGGTTATTTCTAACTGTCGAAGGTCACAACATCTCTTTTATCGATGACCTACTTTGGGTCATCTGGAGTTATTCTGAATTCTACGTGCTTGACCTCCCCATGTCATTCGTGAAAGCATAATAGTGTCTTGGAGATAATTTATTTCAACCCTTAAAATTTCCACTTCCACAACTAAGGTTTGTGATAGTATTTGTAAATTACATAGCGGTCATAAAACGGTTCACTTGTTTCCTCCCCTGAGGAGTGTATAAGCGGAACATTGAGCACCATACTACTGACTTTGGTCAAAGTTGTGGGGAGGACTATACCTCCCCCTTTACTTTAGATGAATAATTGACTAATGCCCAATCCCATGTGGGCAGCACAGCTCCTGACACTGACGACGTCCCCTATCAAATGTTGAGCCCGCTCCCCACCCTCTCTTCCCCGAACCCCCATCCTAACACCCCCACTCCCCCTTCTGCCGATAACAAAAAATGTCACTTGGCTCGAAACCTTACCAAACAAAAAGTAATTACAAAAAGCCCTTCAAAGATGTACCACGATATCTTTAAATGTTGCTGGACCAAGACTCGCCGAGGCTGTAACAACAAATCAGAACCCTCTTCCATACATATATGGACAAAAATTGAAGCCAACAATATATAAATGTTTGTTATATAATACAATAAATATAGCCGTTGCCACCAGGAGCGATTGATTTGGCCACATGTGCCTCTAGAAAGTATTTTTGTCCCATTTGTATACAAGATTTATTGATTTATAATTATGTATTACTATGTTGTTACAGTGAACTACGGAAATCTGCTGCTGCAAGCTCTTCTCGAACACTGGTGGAGACCTCTTCAGGGAGACGAAGACACTGAATGTCCGAGTGACCAGCTTCAGATGGCTGGACACACACGTGGTGGGAATGACTATTTCTCTGTGCCTGGACACACACCTGTCATCTTTAGGTGAGTCCAATCACAGATTGCTAGGGGGAGAATGTAAATACTAAAATAGTTCTACTTATCATAACTAAGGACACTTACTTTTGGTGAACCATGCTTTCACGAAACATATGGCAAATATATATTTTTAAGTTAACAAAAACTAAACATTAAAGGTATCAAATATGAAAACTTCCAGTTTTTTAAATGAATTCTCATATCTTTAAACAAAATGTATGTATATTATGTGTTAGTTCAAGCAAATAACATTCATGGTAAACTTACCATTTTATCTCAAAAATTGTTTCTTAATTTAATCACTAGATTGCAGTAGCGAAAATATATTTACAACCATGGTCATGAAACACCGCTATTTATCTTGTTTTTGCTGAGTCGCAAACTAACATATGTTACCTCATAATGTTCTCACCCTATTTTTCAGTCCTGGTTTATAAAATTTCACACTAAACTTTTACTTAAAAAAAAAGAGTATTTAGTCATATTATATTTGGGCCAATACAATAATCATTTTTTACTAAACTGTCTTTGGTACAAGTTTAGGGTACAACATGAATTGTGAAATACGACTTAGTACAAAATTTAATCTTCTGCTTACCGTGATAGATTTTTCTCCCATTCCTATTGTTTAGAATCCTTGATTTTTTAAAGTATTTTTATCTGCGTATTTTAAAATTAACAAATCTTGCTTCATTTTTAAATTGGAAACTCTTTCAAAATTATTGTAGAAATTTTTGTGAGAAATATTTTGATCTCTTTTTACTTCATTTGAGCGGTAAGCTTCCCATGATTATAGGTCAGGACGCCAAGTGGACAAGGTGGGCCATATCTGTAAAGAAAAATACTGTAGCAATGTTTGCATTACACCAAACCTACAAACCTAGGTTGATCAAACAACAGAGCTGTTCACTCATCACTATGACTTGTCACTCTGGATGACAAAACATGGTATGTGGTAACACACTGCATGACGCAGGGCTACATATCTATCTGGTTTTGAAACCAACCATATACTTTAACCCAATACAACACGACTTATCTCACATTGAAACTAAATTTCCTTACGGACAATTACCAGGCTTCATGGACATAGCCAAACAAACCTAACTCAACTTTGATGCCGACATTTCATGACCCCTGGACTCCCCAAAAACAGGGGTTAACGTGATGCCTCGTGTATCTTAGCTTAGAGCCCAAACCATTTTACCAGTTGAGCTAAAACTTAGTAGTCGTCTAGTGTTTATAAGGTTCCCCAGAGAGGTTTTTGGAATCAGAGATCCAACCCTAAAATAAAGGGTAGTTAACTCAAGGGTGAAAAAAGAAAGTCTATTTTCTCAAAATCTGCTTAAACAATTTTGATTAAAATTTGCATGTATACACTGTTTAACATTCCAAACAAAATTATGAATCACATTTTCCAGTGAAAATGACTTTGAGGGTACTTTCCATAAGTGTAAATTTGCCATTTGGATCATATATTCACAACTCTTTGAGATACAAAATGTCTTATCATTAGAAGGTTGCGGGACTATTAAAATAAACCACTTATTTGAGATATATTTTTGATAAAACCAATAGTTTCTCCCTTAAGCAAATTTATCTTTTTAAATTGAAGTCTGAGAAATTCTATTTTTGACATCTTTATATAAAAAAACTATGGCATTAACTACTTTTTCGCTTAATTTTTGCCCTCTTATTTTTAAGAGTTCAGAAAGTATTCCTAGTGATTTTATTCCTTTTCTTTTTAACCTAGATAAATAGTCTGTTACTCTAAATTCCTCACATAATCTTTTCTTTGAGTAGTTTTATTAAAGTGTAATTTTCACTAAAAGCAGGAGCAATGTCCGGAGCTGTACTACACACCAAATGTCGTAGATTTGTGATGCTCCTCATAAGTACATACATCTAAAAAAAATACATTTACCTAACTGTGCCTATAACATACATTTGTAGAAAGAACATAAAAACTTGTATAAAACCTTGCAGGTAAATTTATTTTAATGATTAATAAAGTGTTACGGCATTATTTATAAATTTTTTACATATTTAAGATTATTTAAAACGACTCTGGCTCACAACCTTGCAAATAAAAATGGTGTTATTTTTCCATTATTTTGCTGTAGCACAGCATTAAAACTACTTAAGTCTGCAAATTTAGATTTTTACCGCAGATTTAGCTCTAAGACCACATTGCTGTGTAAAAATATTAGAATTTTAGGACCTGTCTCTTTTGAGATATTAGGCTTAAAAAAAGTGACCATTTTAAGGTTTGGGCTGTTTTGAGGTCTGTAGTAAAAAAGGAAGAGTCTCGGGTTTCAAAATTGGTGAATTAGTGGTCTTACTAAACACATGTAGACATAAAAAGTCTGAAGTCTGAGATTTTACTATTCTTAACAAAAATTATACTTGACATCCAAAATTCGAGCGAAAACCATTAAACACTTTGTATATTCTTTTCACGTTAGGTTTTTACCTGGATGACGGTTCGAAAATCATATGTTTAGGTTTTGGATTGCCAACACTTGTAAAAGATCACAGTTTTGTTATAAATGTAAAGATCTTTAATTACCTGTTATATATTACATTTAAAATAACATAAACTTAAGTTTTCTAATACTATTTCATTTTTTTAAATAATTTCTTTTTATCCAACTCGAAACAATTTTTTAAACATAATTAAAAGTACTTATTTTTCGTTTTGGAACATTACTGATTTTGTGTAATATAGTGCACACATCAATATCTTTTAATACAGGAATTGTATTTATTTAGAAAAGAGAAAATTCTTGTCATTTTTTTAACATACATAAATGATTTTATGATTATTTTATCGTATTTTGAAATATTTAACTGAATAAAGTATTTTCATCAACTGCGTGTCTACATCATTGTAAACAACTTGTTTACCGCCATGTTCAATCATATTGTTTAAATTCGTCGGTCGTGATTTTGAAGCAATGTTCGTTAGAAGTTTTTGTAAAAGTGGTGGGAATATTTTTTTAAAGTGGAATAAAACTATAAATAAACTTTGTGTCCGATCTCAAATAAATATATAAATAATATTGGCCTAAATTATTGTGGTTAACTATCACATTAATATATTACCATCTGTTTTCATTA
>CABFOW010001299.1:23035-35238 GCA_902141385.1 Timema californicum | reverse complement strand
GGGGGGGGGACGAGGCTACTTTAACCGTAGTTGGCGGTAATTCTTGTTTTTCTTTAGGATCGTGGAGTTTTAATAGTGTTATTTTAGTTTTTGTTTTACATTAATGACCTATTAGTCATTGTAATTTTATATAATTAATTATACATCAAAGAATCCCTAAAGTCAGGAGTGTGATTTCACCATTTAAAGATTATTTAGAAGGAAAAGGTAAAATAAAATATATTTTCATATAATTTACTTAATCAGTGGCGCACCCAGCCACTTTGGGGGAGGCATTCAATCAAGGCTGTAGCAAGAATGAAATTTTGATGGAGAGAGCATGTTGTGGTTGCACAGCCTCCTAAGCCCTGAAGGCCAAGAATATTTATAAATATTAAATGCTTTTATAAATCTTTTGGAGCAGTTTTAGAGTAATTAAGAGATTTAAATAGTGCAAATAGTATTGATTCTATTATTTGAATGTGTTTTCAATTGTTAATTTTGTGTGAAACGGTAAACCTTTTGAATATTAGGCTTAAGTCTGAAGCCTGCTCTTAAAATGTAGCAAATACATTCGACACATCTTCAATGCTAAATATCTTAGTTATACTTAATATTGTTTAAATTTTTACTAACAATATTTGTGGTGTTGGGGGGAAGAGGGAAAAAGGGGGGTGGGGGGCAAATACCCTGTGTGCTCCTCTCCCCCTCGGGTGCACCACTGCTTACAGCAAAATATATGTGTAAATATCTTAGCAATAAAACAATGACGTAGCGATAGAGTATCAATATGTCCTAGATCATCTCTCCTATGTTAGTCAGAGTTTACGCATCTAAATAGCTTCTGGAGCATAAATTCTCAAGTTGGGAGACTTGTTGTTTCCATGCAGCATTGTGAGAGATAAGTTGGCTTCAAGAAATAGTTTTAATTGCAACGTGAGTTGGACAATCCACCTGGCTCCCTCTCATCAAGATCTGATGGACACTTGATCAATGATCACTTCATTTAATCTTATATGATTGTGTGCTTTTAATTACACTAGGCTAATTTAATAGGATCTGTCTCTCTTATGTATTCAGAAATGTGTCCATACCACTCTTAGCACTGACATTAATATCTACTTACATTTCTATCCATGTAAATATCATTACGATTTGAAGACCGCCTATGTGGTCTAGTGGTCATAGGTTCTGGCTACGGACCCAGAGGTCCCGGGTTTTATTCCCGGTGCATCCAGATTATCTGGGAAGCAGTGGGTCTGGAACGGGTTAGATTCATCCTAGGGTTGATAAATAAGGAGCTACTCGAGTAGTAGTAGTAGTGGCTCCGGTATAGAAAGCCGAGCTTAATGGCTGGAGTCATCGTTGTGCTGACCACATGACACCCTCTATCCGCGAGAATTGGCATTAATTCGCCAAACAGTTTGGTAGGCACTTTGTAGGCTTAGCCTGAATGTGGAGCTACTTTTACTACATTTTGAGTAGATGGTAATCATTGTTATGGATAAATAAAAGACGAGAGAATATGGGAGGCGGAGGGGGGGTCTCAAATATTTCCTAAGATAGCATACAGTTAAAGGGAAATAATAAATGTTCGAGAACCACTGTTCTATATGGACACATCTTCAAATACATTCCTTAAAATAATCCCTTGACGTTCTTGGACAAGATGGTTGAGGGTCCTCTGCCCCCAAATCTTCGTTGCAACTTTTAGAGTACAGCATACCTATTAGTTTTACTCAGAATACGCCACTGCTGACATACGACATTTTGCATCAACAACTAGTGGCCAGTGAAACATGGTACTTTTTACATCTTCCCTTTTCTCGCTTTCCATCGGCTGATGACATGTGGCAATTTCACGCCTCAGGAAGCGACTTTTTGATAAACTTTGACACACACAACATTTTGCACTAACAGTGACAATTAGTTAAAGTAATATATGTGTGCATGGAACCCAAACCAGTAATAATATGTGGGGGATTTTTTAAAAATAGCGAACAAGAAAAAACCTTGTTTGCATATTTTGAAGTACTTCTCAAACCACTATAGCAAATTAATGTTTTTAAGTGTAAAATAAATATTTTAACCTCAACTTCTCTATTAATTTTATAATAATGGAAATATATAAAACTGAAGAAAAAGGAAAAATAAACTAATAGAAGTAAATTTGATGAAGAAAGCCCACCTAGGGAAAGAGGAAAAATGTGGGAAGAATCCAATGCACAAAGGTGACATCTTCTTCCTTTCTTCTGTCTTCTATAGTAGAAATAATCACACACCTTTTAACACAAATAGAATTATATTTCGGCATTGTTGCCTTTATCAAATACAAAGAAAGAAGAGAGTACACTAGACACAAACACTAGATTACTCCATTTTAAATTTTAAAAAAAATTGTTGTGTTTGATAAAGGCAACTTCAAAATATTATTATATATGTGTTAAAAGGTGTGTGACTACTTCTAAAGGAAGAAGATGTCACCTTTGTGCATTGGATTCTTTCCACATTTTTCTTCTTTCCCTAGGTGGGCTTTCTTCATCAAATCTACTCTAATTAGTTTATTTTCCTTTTTTCTTCAGTTTTATCAACTTCCATTATTACAAAATTATTTAGCCATTGAGTGACCTAATTTTTAATCAACTTGAATCTGTTTTTCACAGTGAAGTAGGAGGCAGGACACTGTACCGGCTGCTAGTGAGAGATGCTGGCGGTGAGACAGAGGGGGTCCTCCTCAACGAAACAGTTCCACCTTGGGTTGTAGACATCGTGGTTGAGAAGAACCTCCCCAAGTTTATCAAGATACCCTTCTACCTACAGCCCCATGCCTCCTCTGGGGTCAAGAGCCTGAAGAAGTATGAATATCACGCAATCTTTACACTAACTTTGACAATCCAATCCTCCCGTGACCTGCTTCAGCGGCCGAATGGTCTAAGATGTCACTCTCGTGTTAGACTGGCCTCCTGATTATGTGCGGCGAGATCTGGGTTTGAATCCCAGTTGAGTCTACTGAGGGTGGTTTTTCCTAAATAGTTTTCAACCCTGAGCTGAGTGGGCCTAGATGATTGTTAAAATCTGACGTTGTAGGAATGGCACTCCTTTGAAATAGCAATGCTCTCATTTTTAAACGAACCTAGATGGAAAAAAACCCACTTCATGTTTTGCAACAAAGTTTTTCATTTTTACATTCTATCCATGGAAAAGTGTTTCTTTTACAATTCCACATCCCACAGTTCACACAGAGGCCTTTGTGGTTGCAAATTTGTTTCTTTGCAGTACGAACTCGGTAAACTCAGAAAACTGTCAATTGAAAACTCCTTTACAAGTTTATTTCAAATATTTATTGACTTTTAAAACTGATAGTGTACAGTTTTCTGTAGCCTTCAAACATAAAGTATTGAGATTCTCATGTTTTTTGAAGATGGGATGGTTGCATGGGAAAAGGACATAAATAATTTTTATTTCTCTTTATTGGCTTCCATGAGTTTGTGTAGACACTGCACTTATATTTCCAAATGACAATTAATTCACAAGCACTGACAATGGTTGGCCTACTATGCGTAAAATATGATACAAATATAAGAATCACATTACACAATGCACACTCTAAAAGCAAAAGTAATAAACAATAAAACGCTCCGCACATCTCGCCATCTCTAGAGCAACTGTTTCTGTCTCTCCCTTTGTCAACAAAGCTAGCTTGACCTCATAGACAGACAGGGGATGAGAAGGGAACTGGGAAAGTTCAAGTTCACTAACATAGCAATAATTATTTATTGGAAATACATTAAGCTAAGGCAACATCAAAAAATATCCCCCACACCCCACACAAAGCAGTGCTGAAACAACATTCCAGCACGCTCTGACTCACTACACCCCTTGTCTGCACGGGGGGTTCAGAGTCTGGAGTTTTCATGGGATGTGCTTTCATTATGAAGTGATACAATTTTGAATTTGCTTTTCTATTGAATTTGGTGTTTTTGCGGTGGAGCTGTACGCTATTTTTGAGTCGTCATGTGCCTTGGTTGTGTCACCGTTCTGTTCTCATCTTCACGGGTTTCATGAGTGCTCTGTTGGCTTTGTCCGCACTGTACTCCTCCAATCCCCTCGTGCAGATGACAAATGAGCAAATATTTTAAATTGGTTTGTTAAACATCCGGCTTGCCTTTTGCTGGATTCCTGGTTCCATTGATTTCTCAGGAAATTAACTGGCAGACCAGGCAGCCAAGGAGGCATTTTATCTTCCTCCTGAGGCGAGTGCATGTCATGTTTTAAGACCTGGAGGGTTGGGTTTGGCGGGGGGTCTTGGACACCTGGCACAAGGCGTAGGTTTCAGCCTCTGCTCGGAGCGTGCTTCGTTCCATTGGGAGCAGTGTGTGGGGGTGGTCCTTTTCTGTACTCAATTCTGGTAGACGGTTCTGTTCATGACGGGACTCCATGTCGGGTGTACTTCACTGAGCTCTATAATGTGCACCTTGCGGTATGCTGCATTTTGAAGAAGTGTCACAGCTGTGCCCCTGTTCGTCTGGCTTTTTTCTTTTTTCTTAGAACATCTTACCCATTCGGGTTATATGCCTATCTACTAATTACACTAATAGTTTAATGATTAGGGAGGTTTAATTGGGAGGGAATTGCACACGCATTTTCCGGGAAAACCACCCTCACTGCACCCCACCAGGACCGAACCCCGATCTCCCCATCTTTGGTAGCCTAGTCCAACATGAGAGTAGCTCGTTAGGCCACGTGACCATTGAAGCATGTTGTCTGACTCTTGATTTTTATGGTGACCTTTGCTTCTTTTTGTTGCGTGACAGCGTAGATGGAGTTATTTGCTTGCTCCGTATTATACACCAGGTGAATACTTTGAATTTCGTTTGAGTCTCACTCTTAAAGTCTTTATTGCCTCATATTGATGTTAGTTTTAACAATTTTGGTATATTTTATTATGTTTGTTTTGTCTTTTAAGTGCAATTTATATATATTTGGTTTTTTTACAAGTGCATCTCCCAAACCATTCTATTACTCCATTTGAGTTCCACACCTATAGTGTGCCTCAAATGGACTTTGTCTCATATTATTATTATACTTTAGTGCTTTCAAGAAGTGAATTATTGATTATGACTTTCCCTTATGGGGATTTTATTATGTTATAAGGTCATTTAAGACCCTAATCACCTCACTTTATTGACAGGCCTATGAGTCATAATAATAATAATAATAATAATAACAATGCAGTAATTATATTTGCCTTGTTCTCCGCCCCTCTTATTTCAACTGGACGCTGGCCTTGAGACATTCCTATAATCATCCTCTCCATCAATATTCACATTCAATGTCCATTTCCTGTGTTTGGCCATTATGTTATTCCTTTTACATCTTCCTATCTAAGTGTCCTATCATTCTTTACAAATTTCCCTTTTTTCCCCTTCTTTGTTTTTTGGTTTCCTCTTTTAAGGAAGGTGTGTAGTGCATTTCACACTCTGTCCTGATGAGTTGGATATAATGAAACCTAGGTCGAGGATTTGGGCGGTGACAATCACTTTTCTTTAAAAAGTGACCATTACCTCCTTGTCCAATGGCAGCATTGTAAGTTGTGAACTGTGTTCTTATTTTCATTGTAAAGGTCATATTGTGTTCGTCCCCTTTTATATATTTCTATTCACCTTTCCTGTACCTTCTTCCAAATATAATACAATATCCTCTCACTCAGCAATTTATCCTACCTCCTTCGTTAATAACCTTAGTGTGAACACACCTTCTACCTCTCTGGCCATTCTTACTTTCTAACGATAACAATAAAACTGGAATGGTCAGTTTCTTTTCATCAGGCAAGCAATAAAATGGGTCTTTGAGTGTCATTGTTCATTTAAAGACAAGATAGAGCAGTGCTCAAATTATCTCTTCCCCCTTACCCTCTCCTCTCATAATTTGAGCTATATTGGGTTGCAAAAATTGCCCATTCCAGTTTCTGCATCACTCATATAGCTCTTATTTTTACCAATAATGTGGTGGGAAGGAAGTAATAATTAAAAAAAAGAAGGTATGTGTGTACTTATGTACGTGCGTGAGAAGTTATACTTCTTTGGCATCATTAAACGAGCGTACTAACATGCGCGACATAATTTATTAGCACATATATAATTCACACTTGTATGAAACTAAAACACGTGTTGTGAATGTAGAAACTAGAAACACGTGGATAAATATTATATATATGAAAACAGTGATCAGAGGCGACGAGCGTACCAACATGCGCGACTAACAGAGGTTCTGTTTCTATTTTGTTGGTAGCTTTTTTTTTTTTAGACTTAATGAGCGGTTTAGCTTCAACCTGTTACTTTTGTGTTACAGTGATGCGCGCGCATCTTAAAATTTCACTCTCATCATTTTTTCATAATGCGCCTAAAGAAGTATAACTTCAAAAAATGTTGGTCTCTATTTTTCCAGGTAGCAGTGAAAGATCAACTCTTTCAGACTAATAATTTATGTTGGACTGAGTGCACTTAAGAGAATGTTCAATATTTTCCAAGAATATACTAGTTTATCCTGCTACATAGCTTTTATGCATCTAAATTGTTGTACTATAAAACATGCACATTAAATGTGGGCTTGAACAACGGTATTGACAGGTATATCAAGGTTCAAATCCCAGTCAGATGTACTAAGGGTGGTTTTTTTTTTTAAGATGACTCTCCTCATCCGTAACTCATTAGTATAATTAATTGTATGTATATAACCTTAATAAAAAAAGTTATACGACATAATGAACATTATTATGTTGTGTTTGCAGGGACCGTCTAATAGCCAACGACTTCATCCAAGTGCGCAAGGTAGCAGAGCATGTGTACGAGAAAGTGCTTGGAGCAGGGTCAGAATGTGGCTCTGTGGCTGGCCCTAGCTCCCCCGGAACTGACAGAACTGACCCGGAAAGACAGGAAGTAGGCTCTATCGCAGAGGACAAGGTCGAGCTACTCTGTAACGATCAGGTACATTTGGTTCGGGGTCTTATTTGCAATGTTAGGAATTTTTATTAGGAATTACCTAATATAGGTCTATTTAGATCACCATCATCATGAACGGTTTCCAGCCTGTGGCCAGGTCTGTTGAGTTAAATGTCTTCATCTCCCTCTGTCCTTCCACCATTATTCCTTCTGCATTCTCTTTCACTCTCCTCCTCTCACTTGCACACTTGCTGCTATCTCTTCCTGGATCTTCCTTGCAGTCTCTTCCATACATAATTACTTAATAACCATTAATTTTCTTGAAATCCTCTCCCCTTCCATCCTCATTATGTGTCCGTAACATCTCAGCCTTGCTTCCTCTACTGTCTCATGTACTCCAACTCTAGACCTTACATCCTCATTCCTAATACTATCACTTCTGGCGACAGCTAGCATGCTCCTCATTCCTAATACTATCACTTCTGGCGACAGCTAGCATGCTCCTCATTCCTAATACTATCACTTCTGGCGACAGCTAGCATGCTCCTCATTCCTAATACTATCACTTCTGGCGACAGCTAGCATGCTCCTCATTCCTAATACTATCACTTCTGGCGACAGCTAGCATGCTCCTCATTCCTAATACTATCACTTCTGGCGACAGCTAGCATGCTCCTCATTCCTAATACTATCACTTCTGGCGACAGCTAGCATGCTCCTCATTCCTAATACTATCACTTCTGGCGACAGCTAGCATGCTCCTCATTCCTAATACTATCACTTCTGGCGACAGCTAGCATGCTCCTCATTCCTAATACTATCACTTCTGGCGACAGCTAGCATGCTCCTCATTCCTAATACTATCACTTCTGGCGACAGCTAGCATGCTCCTCATTCCTAATACTATCACTTCTGGCGACAGCTAGCATGCTCCTCATTCCTAATACTATCACTTCTGGCGACAGCTAGCATGCTCCTCATTCCTAATACTATCACTTCTGGCGACAGCTAGCATGCTCCTCATTCCTAATACTATCACTTCTGGCGACAGCTAGCATGCTCCTCATTCCTAATACTATCACTTCTGGCGACAGCTAGCATGCTCCTCATTCCTAATACTATCACTTCTGGCGACAGCTAGCATGCTCCTCATTCCTAATACTATCACTTCTGGCGACAGCTAGCATGCTCCTCATTCCTAATACTATCACTTCTGGCGACAGCTAGCATGCTCCTCATTCCTAATACTATCACTTCTGGCGACAGCTAGCATGCTCCTCATTCCTAATACTATCACTTCTGGCGACAGCTAGCATGCTCCTCATTCCTAATACTATCACTTCTGGCGACAGCTAGCATGCTCCTCATTCCTAATACTATCACTTCTGGCGACAGCTAGCATGCTCCTCATTCCTAATACTATCACTTCTGGCGACAGCTAGCATGCTCCTCATTCCTAATACTATCACTTCTGGCGACAGCTAGCATGCTCCTCATTCCTAATACTATCACTTCTGGCGACAGCTAGCATGCTCCTCATTCCTAATACTATCACTTCTGGCGACAGCTAGCATGCTCCTCATTCCTAATACTATCACTTCTGGCGACAGCTAGCATGCTCCTCATTCCTAATACTATCACTTCTGGCGACAGCTAGCATGCTCCTCATTCCTAATACTATCACTTCTGGCGACAGCTAGCATGCTCCTCATTCCTAATACTATCACTTCTGGCGACAGCTAGCATGCTCCTCATTCCTAATACTATCACTTCTGGCGACAGCTAGCATGCTCCTCATTCCTAATACTATCACTTCTGGCGACAGCTAGCATGCTCCTCATTCCTAATACTATCACTTCTGGCGACAGCTAGCATGCTCCTCATTCCTAATACTATCACTTCTGGCGACAGCTAGCATGCTCCTCATTCCTAATACTATCACTTCTGGCGACAGCTAGCATGCTCCTCATTCCTAATACTATCACTTCTGGCGACAGCTAGCATGCTCCTCATTCCTAATACTATCACTTCTGGCGACAGCTAGCATGCTCCTCATTCCTAATACTATCACTTCTGGCGACAGCTAGCATGCTCCTCATTCCTAATACTATCACTTCTGGCGACAGCTAGCATGCTCCTCATTCCTAATACTATCCCTTCTGGCGACAGCTAGCATGCTCCTCATTCCTAATACTATCACTTCTGGCGACAGCTAGCATGCTCTTCATTCCTAATACTATCCCTTCTGGCGACACCTAGCATGCTCCTCAGAAACTTCATACCCATAGCCTCCACCTTCCTCGTATATCCAAAGTTCAAATTTTCGCTGCCTACATAACTATGGGTATGAAGTATGCTCTATAAAACACTTCCTTACACTTCAAGGGCACTTCTCTTTTCCATAGTAGGTCCCGTACACACCTCTAGAAAACCTCTCTCCGCTGCTCTCGTCTCACCAAATATTCAGTGCTGCCCCCTTTTTCTTCAATCATACTACCCAGATTCTTCATGCTCTTTGCTTCTTTCAAATCTACTCCATCCAGTTCTATCACCTTTCTTGGCCTTGTTCTTTGCCTTGCCATCACCGTCACTTCACTTTTCGCCGTACTAAATTTCATTCCACACCTTTTCACCACCTCATTCCATTCCTGTAGCTGTTTTACTGCCATAGTCATCTGCAAACATCATTGCATTCATTTTCTCCTCACCCAGTTTGCCTGCCACTCTATTCATTATCATTTCCGTCACCAATACAAATAGTAATGATGAAAGGGCACTTCCCTGCTTGACTCCATTTTTTAATTGGAACCATTCGGTCCACCCTCTTTGCGTCTTTACACACTTCACATTATTATCATCATACATTTTCCTTATTCTCCTACGTACTTCACTTTATACACCAGCCTCCTCCATTGCTTTCAATACTTTATTTCTACCCACACTATCATGGGTTTTTTCTACATCCATAAATGCTATTACCAGATTCTTTCCAAACTCATATCTCTTTTCCCTCAACTATCTAGTTACAAATATTAAATCTATCATTGACCTCTTCTCTCTAAAACCCGTGTTGCTCCTCTCTCCATCTTCCCCTCACACTTTTCCTCATTCTCCTTTCTAGAATCTTTTTGTGCCTTTTTGCGCATTGACCCATCAGTTTTATCCCTCTACAATTTTCACACCTCTTTCTATCCCCTTTCTTGAATATTTATAATATAATCCCTTTTGTCCACTCCTCTGGCGCGTTCTTCTCCCTCCACACTGCTCTTACTGCTTTATACCTCCGAATTATTTCTCCTGCTGCTGTTATCATTTCACCAAGAGTTTGTCCACTCTTTGTGCCTTTCCCTTCCTCCTCCATCTCGTTGATCATTTATTTCTCTTCCTTCCGTATCACTCCTCATCCCTCTCCATTAACCTTCCTTTTTCATCCTTTGTTCAGACCTCTTTCCTATTTTCCCCTTTCCTTTGGCTCACTTGACTACAATATTTTCTTGCTCCCTTCCACATCAGCCTGTAACACTTTTGTCCACTCTTCCATCCATGTTTTTCTGCCTTCTCTTACTATCTTCTTTGCATTTCTCTCTTCCTCTATATACTTATCCTCGGTTTCTCTTGTTCTTTTTGTGAACCATTCTTTAAGTGCTTTGTTCTTGGCATTCACTGCTTTCTTTACTTTTCGTTCCACCATGCACTTTTTGAACCTTTGCCATTCCTGTTCTCCTTTTATATCATCCTTTCAAAGTGCTCCTCTTACTCTTGCTGGAAAGCTCATTCTCTCTTCCACTTGGTTGAGCTTCTATATCCTTATCCTCTTCCTTCTTCACTATCTGGCACCCCATCCTCCAGCTTATAATGTCGGCGACTAATAGTACATGGTCCCTGCCCAAATACATGCTTGGCAGGACCTTAATGTTCATTGTGCATGCCTTTGCTTTTATAATAGACAATAGTAAATTAGGGATTTTTACTCTCCATTCCAGTTATAGCGCTTTATCTTATCCTTGCTATTTTTAAACCATCTCTTTCTGACCTTCAGTCCATTTCTTGGGCACAATCCCAGGTGTATTTCTGGTTCTTCTTCAAATTTTTCTTTCTCCTCCAAATTGCATCCAGCTTGAGGGGCATATACCTGCAGTACTTTTAACTGCTTTCCTTTCTCTCTAATAACTATTTTCATTATTCTGTCATTTATCCTCTCCATCTCTGCTTCCCAGCCTATCCTCACTACAAACCCGTCCCCATTTCGCCTTCCTTCATCATTCCCCATCCAATGTAACATATATTCTTTTCTTAATTCAATATAATATAAATCACAAATAAAAAACATAAATGCGTGGTAGCCTAAACCCTTACTACAAATCCAAACTCACGATTGTATGCAGCGATGAATATTATTATTATTATTATTGATTAATAATTTAGGTGTTAATGCAAAACTAGCATTGATATAAATATTTTATATACATTTTACAGTCAAAAATACACACATTTCTAAAAAATCAAGAAAATAAATCATCAGAAATGCTGGAATGCAGTAGCTTTCATTCATTTCCAACTTGCCCATAGGCACGCTGGTTCCAACACTTTGTCTTTCTGAAACAGTGAATTGTGTAATAACTACATATACCATCTCCCTCTTAAGGTGGGGTTGTAGGAACAAGAGAAGAGATCAATATGTTTGCAGTTTTATAGCAAAACCTTTTTTGTTAAAATAAATCTAATATTACTTCTATACAAACATAAATTTTAATTTCCTTTATATGGTGGTATTGACAGTTGTTGCTTCAAGAGCACAGCACCATTGGATGATAACTTTTTCTCAACACTTAATAAGTATATCATTAGTTCTAGGACTTCCTTGACAGATATTCAAACTCTGTTGAGGTCACCATGTGAAGAAAATTAAACTCTGTTTGTATAAAAGAAATACTTGATTTATTTTGACCAAAAAAAGTTATGCTATAAAAACTGCAAAAACACTGGTCTTTTATTGGGTTCCCTGTATTCCCCATTCCTTCTCCCTTTCATCATTTTGCTCTAAACATATAGTAAGAATATAGTGACATCTTTGTAAAGCACAATTCCAAGATAGCCCTAGCCGCTCAGCAACACAAAAGCCAATCTTATATTTAACCAAGTGTGATAAAAATGGCAATGATTAGGACATCGGAAAATAGTGAAGTATGTTTTTACGAATTTTTGCTAAGCATATTAAAATTAATATGAAAATATTTTTAAATTTAATTGTAGCATTTTCATATTCAATATACATAGGGGGGG
>CABFOW010001299.1:12005-22620 GCA_902141385.1 Timema californicum | reverse complement strand
GGATTGAATAAAATATTTTCTTTCTGGCCCTTTAAGTGTAAATAATGGTTGTTTATTTTAATTATAATTGATGTCATCCAAACCATACACATTTCATCAAACTTATCTTCCATCAAGCAGCTGAACACTCGAAACTTCAGTCACTTATTTTGTAACTCCTTACAAAATAACTTGAGTGGGAAAGTTTTAGTAACTAAAACGTAAGAGGTAACCGGGCACACTGGCTCGGTTGAGAAATGTTTTGGTTATTCCTATGGATAAGAATGTGGTTTCACTTGTATTTATTCGGGTTAGTTTGACTATTCTGATGTTTTACTGTGAAAGTATTTATTAAAACTCACGCCATAAGTTTTTTATTTATAGATTATTTTAGTCAATCTTAAATTTATTATTAGAATTTACCTATTTATATTTAAACAAAATATTTGATTAGAAATACACTATTATTATAGTTGTATTAGGCCTAGTAATTTAATTTATCTACATCAATTTTAAATGTAGGTACTTCCCCTCACCCCCTCCTCTCAGGATTATAGGAGGTAAGTGTAATGGCCATACCAATAACTACAATCGAATCGGAATTTTTGTCCTTTCCCCTGACTATTCAAAATATTTCTGACATCTACAACTACATTTAACTCAATTTAAACTATTACATTGAAATTAATGGATAAGCTAAGTTTATACTAAAATTATAAATCTGAATAATATAATTAATTCTAAAGGGGAAAATTATTTTTAATTCTCTTTCCCGCAGGAAATCGTTATTTCCCGCAGTAAAAATGTCTTTAATTTACCACAAATCAGGCAGGCTCACTACTGATGATGATATCAGCCCAGCCTTACTTAAAATAACTTTTTACTCTTAAAGTTTATTTAATCCTTTACATTATAATTTTGTAAACAAAGATTAATCTATTAATTATATTTATTGGCAGTTTGGCCAATCCTCTCATCATGACTTTTACAATGGTCAGACTGTGCTGTGATTTTAATAATACTTTTATTGTACTTATTTGAACTTGTAATATTAACAAATGAATACATTTGCGTTTCAGCTAGATAAGTTTTAAACGTTCGGAAAGCTTTAAAAAGTATTTCCAAAAGTGCACGCTACAAAGCCAAAACTTGTATTAGTAAATTGGAAAAATGGCACCTGTATTCAGGTATCAAACTCGGCACTCTTGGCTTAGTGCGTCAATGCCCTACCACCGACGATTTTCACACATGCATCACAGACTCTGCCTTAAAACTGTGAGGGAAGAATGACCCTGAGCATGGTACAATCCCTGGATAGCTCAGTGGTGGGGCATTCGCTAATGGTCCTGGACTTGATTCCCATGTATATAGTAGCCCCATGGCTTCTTTGGTGCTGACTGACAACTCACAGCTGACTTCTGACAGTCAGCATTTAGGTATATACCTAAATTTTGAATGTCAGAAGTGACTGCTGCTAAACACATGTTTTTGCAGATCATTTTATTCCGCGTAGGGATACATAATATGGTCTGGTAACTTTATAAAGCTGTCAATCAGCACCAAAGAAGCCATAGGGCTACTGTAGGTGTAATTTTTCAAATTTACGAATATGGTACTTGAGCATTTTATTACCTCTACACCTTGTAGCTAAAACAGTTTGGGGGAAGAGGGAAATAAATACTTGGCACTTTGTTAGAAAGGAGGAGGGAGTTGAAACATTCACAAAGGTGTTGTTTGTAATTGTCACTTTGTCACATTATGTGTCTGTTTGTGCAGGTACTGGACTCGAACATGGACCTACGCACAGTGAGGTATTTCATCTGGAAATCAACCGCGGACCTGACCTTGTACTACCGGCCTCTGAAATAGGGTCGGAGTTGCCCGGGAGTGTCCTGGCTTATGACCCGCAAGAGGAGCAGTAGTTGAGAAAAAAAAACTCGTTCCAAGAACCCGGTAACTGGTTGGAACCCACTTGACTTATCTCTGGTGACGACATGGCGCTGAAAGTATTAGAACTTCAGAAGTCTCTCATCCACCATGTCGAATAAATATACAGTACCTTTTTATAGACTTTTTTGTGTTGTAATTAGGAATGTGATAATACTTATGTTTATATCTTTTATTAATTTTATCAAAAATTAAACAATACAATCAAATATTGCCACATTGTTGAGTGGTAGAGAACCTTCAATTAACCTCAGCTTAGTTTCAGTCATTCCATGTAATTTGTGTATATTGTTCATATGTACCTAAAGACTCGGATAAAATGTAATGTTATTACTTTTATTGTAAAAGTCATATCAGAAAAAGTATACTACTTCTTGCGCATAACGTGTTCTTTGCTTTGCTCTGCTCTAGAAATATTAAACTCTTTCTACATAAATGTTTGCTCAGAAGGGGCTATTCTTTATTTATTTATCTTTTATGTGTTTGTATATTTGTATTTAATCCTAGTGTAATATTACTTGAATATTTTTAAACACATTTTCTTATTGTTAACTTTGGGGTCAGCAAAACTTTTTGTATTTTATGATTTTCAAGCCTAGAGATAAAATCAAGGATAATTTTATGTATGTCGACTATAGAGCATATGATATTTAAAAATTAAGAGATTTAGAAAATAATGTCTTTGTTGAATTACATTGTTATGATCTTGAGTAAAATATTATGATAAATTAATAAGAATAGAATCTATATATAAGTTAAGTTTGTGTAACCAGTCAAATTGGAAGTGAAAGCATGCAAATAATTGATCAAAATCATGTAAATTAAGGAGGGGTTTGCGAGCTTGGGTTTTTTCTAGGGCTCTGCGAGTACTCTTATTCCGAGCTTCAAGCCGAGCTTGTCGCTTAAGATCGAGATCAAGATCGAAAGTTTTGTAGGCTCGTCAATCTTACTTAACAAATTGTAAAAAAATTAATTTCAATGTTCACATTAACAACATAATAGAGCTTTAAAACTACTTTCGGCCAGTAAATATATTCAATATTGTCGTCCATTTTGAATTATAGCTGATTGAAGTTGTTTACTTGTGTTGCCATGACAAGGCAATGAAAATAAAGATAGCTAAGTAGATTACTAAATAATTGAATGATTCTTTTTACTACTTTTACCTGGTCTCTTCTAAAATAATAATTTATGTTTAGTTAAAGATGTAATATCAAGAACCAGACAACCATATTGAATAAATGTACAGGTTTAAAGTAGTTTCAAAGCTTTATTATGTTATTAATGTGAAAATTGATACTAAGTTTAACAAGTTTTTAAGTAACCGAATGATTTATAAGTGGAAATACTGATATCAAAATTAAATAGCCTATGCTTACTATTGCATTTTAAAAATTGATTATTAAGTACATCAAGTGAAAGCTCGCAAATGACGAGCCTACCAAACTTTTGAGCTCAAAGGACGAGCTCAGCTCGAAGCTCTAAATCCGAGTATTTGCAGAGCCGTAAAGATAAGTTGTTATTCCTTTTACATGTTCTTATCTAAGTATCCTATCGTTCTTTACCAGTTTTCTTTCCATCTCTTGTGTTTTTTGGTTTCCTCTTGTAGGAAGTTGTGTTGGACAGAAACGATCGAGTTTCTTCAAGTTGTGTTTCTCCCTCGGCATCGACTGAGCGTTCTGGCTGATATACTTTCGCCCTGCCGCAGAAAAGTGGTGGTGGGAAGGCCCACAATGGCAGCCATTGGCTAGAGAGGAAACTTGCCTTTATTGGTACATAGTTTACATGAATAAATGTGGACAAAGGTGTTTTGAGATTCTGTGTTGTCCAGGAGTAATGTAGGTGCTGCCTCTGCTTGGTGTACTGCTTTCTTGTGAAGCTTGAAACGGTGGCTGCAGCAGGCGAGCTCTTTATATAATCTGCGTAGGCGGCACTCCTGTTGGCAGTACGAACCTGGGTTTGTAAATGCCCAGATCGCCCAGGGCTTCCCCCATCGCTTACACTGCCACCGACCAGCCTCGTGTCAAGGCGATGTACAACAGATTTACTGTGTAGATTAGACGGGTTTGTTCCTCTTCAGGAAGCTCGGGGTGTAGTTCTGTCAGGTTTACCTGATGTCGATCACGCCCTGGGGGAAGTTCAATGCTCTTTGCTTTCAGGGCAAGGTGTAGTCTGAGGGGCACTGGTTCATCAACACCCAGTGTCTGTACTAATTCGGTAGTCAATGATGCCCATGCCTCAGATGTTGGTGGAACCGGAAGGTGCTCTCATTTGTGGCGTTCCTGATGTGGCTGCTCTGGAGCCAGTCTCGGAATTGCTCCTCTCTGGCCTCCTTCAAGGGCTGACACGACTGCTACTCGTACACTCTCTATTCTCTGGTTACTGACGTTGAGTGATCCTGTAGAATGGTCATAATGTCCTGGAGAGTCGTTGCTGGGTCATTGTTGGCCCCCTATGCTGTGATTGCTTAGCGAAGTTGGAGGTTTTTGTCCAGTGCCGTCTTCTCTACTAAAGATTTTGCTCGGACTGTTGTCTGATATGTGGGGTGCGGACGATCCTGACGTATTAGTGGTGTTTGTGGCTGTGAGTGAGCATGGACAGCTTGTTGCATTTGTTGTCACTGAACATATAGATTTCTGAATGTCATTGTGATCCCACTTCGGCACCAACCTCTTTGTCCAATGACAGAAATGTAAAGTGTGAACTGTGTTCTTCATTGTAAAAGTCAAATTGGGTTTCTTCCCTTCTATATGATTCTATTCACCTTTCCTGTAACTTCTTCCAATTGCAACAAAATGTACCTCATAAAGCGAAAATATGTTTTCCTTATGTAGATTTAATATAAATTAGTTAATATTTTTAAAACTTTTGTACACTTTCCCTAACAATATGACTGGTTTTACAAACCTAATCTGTGTATGTATTCTATTATTAATAGTTTAATTTGACTGACAATAACATAGCTAGTTTGTTGGATTGCAATAATTATCTTTTTGGATTTCTTCCTTCATAAACAGAATGTGTAACATTGAGGTGGTCCAATGGCTAAGTAATTTTATAATAATGAAAAATTGATAAAAATCAAGAAAAGGGAGAAATAAACCAATGAGTGTAACTTTAATGAAGAAAGCCCACCTAGGTAGAGGAGAGATATGGGAAGAATCCAATGCACAAAGTTGACATCTTTCTTTCTTCTATTATAGAAGTAGTCATACAGAGTAATATTATGGCATTGTTGCCTTTATCAAACAAAAATAGAGAGAATACATTTGAAAAAACACTGTCTATTATTGTAAGCGTAAAAATAAATTTCTAAAATCTTAGCTGGGGTTAGTTATCCTATATAAATAATACAAGTTAAATATAAATATTTAAAGCTAACAGTAATATTTTAATACAAGTTAATATTTTAGGAGGAAATAAACTATCTTCTATTAAGGCCTTGATTGGTGGAAGGATAGCGAAAGGAGGAGGTAATTTGGTAATCCATTAGAGGGGCCAGTTCCCACTGTCAGAGTTGAAACTCATGCACTGTTTGGGAAATGCTCTTAATATTCTGGTGTTGTAGCAGGTTTGAAAGTCCTGGCTGTGGGTACCAGCATGGATGGATCCTTGTGGCTTGTGTCAAAATGATTATTATTCATTCACTGCTAGAGAGAACTTGTAATAAGACCAATATATTCTGTATCACATGATTTGCATTGTAGTTGATAAACTAAGTTATTTGTTTTGCAGTTTTAATGATCAGGGGTTGTATATTCCAATATAATAATTGCTAATAAATAAAATTATAAAATATTAGGAAAATGGTAGATCACAAATAAAAGTAAAAACACTAACATATATTTATACACACATCAATATTTCGATGCTATTATAACCTCGAAACATTGATGTGTTTGTAAATAAGTGTTAGTGTTTTTACTTTTATTTGTGCTCTACCATTTTCCTAATATTCTATCATTTTATTTATTACCAATTGTTTTTGCTCTATGCACTTTATTTCATACATGTATTACAATTTAGTAATGTTCCTTTTGAAGGATGTAGGTGGTAGGTGAATCCCACATGTGCTGCAACGAGGGTTACCACAGGGGTATGAATCTTTAGTAGTCGGATTCTTTTGGGGTCAGGAAACTTAGGACGAACTAGAATATTGGGGAGATTGGGCGGCTGTTTGAAAGTAACTCTTGGAGATGAAATAAGAAGGTTCTGGGTCTGGGTGAAACAAGTTAGGAACGTGTAGTCACTTTTAAGGAGTGTTTATTAAGTGTGGACCAGGATGGTACTGTGTTTTGGGAGGGCTGTCATCAACCTTTTTTGGATGGTCATTGTCGTCTCTGGAGAGTGCTCTGGAGATTTGGTTGTTTATTAAAGGCTTGGGGTAATCTGTCTTGGAAAACTGTGGAGAGTTTTTCCCAATATGCAGTTAGATCATTGGATTCTGAACATATCCGTTTGGCTCGGGTGGCAAGGCTGAATGGTAGAGACCTTTTTGTGTATGAAGGATGGGTAGTGGAGCTATTGTTGGTTATTGAGCATCCACTTCCATACATCTAGCCCCCAATATTTTAATGAACCGCGTAATTTTACCCGTGTCGGCAACTAAGGTTCCTGGGGCTTTTGACTTTAAATTAACGTGGATTCCCCACCTAAAAGACCAGAAAGCAAGGTGTGTTGAAGCTATTAATCTGCTTAAAGAGGTTAGTCGTTGCTCTTGGGGTGCTGATATGGAAACATAGGACCTTGGTAAGATCAAAGTTTAGACTATGGCAGCTTTGTGTACGGTTCTGCCAGACTATCAACGCTAAGGATGTTAGTATGAAACCAAATGGTGTAGTACAAGGCTGATTGGTATCCAGATGCTATCGGCCTTTGACACGTGTGGAATAGCCCTGCCAAAGTCTATACCTCTATCTCCTGGTCAAATTTCTCCTTGGAAGATAAACCTGCCTCAACGCCATTTAGTCTTGCTAAGTCTCCTAAAGCGATGACCCTGCACGCTATACATGGGAGGATGTTTAATGAGCTCCTCTCAACCCGCTTTTGAGTATTTCAGAATATCTATCTATACAGATGGTTAAAAATCTGGAGCTTCTGTTGGGTGTCCCTTTGTTTTGAAAGCTTTTAACGTTAAATTTGGTTCACCTGCTGATTTGAGTGTTTTTATGGCTGAATTATATGCCATTTTTAAATTGTTTATCGTAATTGTCACTGTTCTGTTCTTATCTGCACAGATTCCATGAGTGATCTTATGGTGCTGTCCACTTAGTACTCCTGGAATCCCATCATGCAACTAATACACTAGCCAATTTATTTAAATTAGTTTACTAAACACCTGACTCGCCTTCTACTGGATTCTTGGTCACGCTGGTCTTTCAGGAAATGAACTGGCAGATCAGTCAGCAAAGGAGGCAGTTCGTCTCCTCCCTGAGGGGAATTTGGGTGTCATATTCTTAGATATAAAGGGCTATGTTCAGCGTGGGGTCTTACGCACCTGGCACGAGCAGTGGGTCTCGACCCCTGCTCAGAACAAGCTGCGGTCTATCAGGTGGCCCTTTTCTATACGAAAGTCTAGAAGAAAGGAAGTCATCATGACAAGACTCCCTGTCGGGCATACATTTCTAACGCACGGATTTTTACTAAGAGGGGATCCACCTTTAGTGTGTGATCTTTGCGATGCTCCCCTTAGTGTGCACCACATTTTTATGGTGTGTCGCAAGTATGCCCCTATTTGCCCGGCTCTTGATTCTAATGGTGACCTTACTTTTTTTGTTAGTCAATAGTGTTGATGGAGCCATATGTTTACTCCATTTTATATGCCAGGTTAATCTTTTAAATTCCATTTGAGTCACTTAGAAAATCTCGCATTGCAATTAGTTTTAATTTTGTAATATATTTTAAAATGTTTTATAAGGTCATTTATTCAAGTCCATACACCTGCTGTTTTATCCCTATTTGGTTCCTTCTGTGTGATTTCACTGTTTTTTTAATTCATATTTAACATCGCTAACGACAATGTGTCAACACACCGTTAAATTCCAACACTAATAATATAATTTTACTTATAACATAACCAAACTAATTATTGGCTAAGGATTACATATATGTAGTCCTCTGTGACTATAAAGTGTATTCTTTATGTTCTAGCATTGAATTGTGTATTTTCCTGTTTTTTATAATTTATAACTTATCTGTTTACAAAGCCTAAGTTAGGATAGAAATAAAAAAAGTAAAAGTAATTATTTTAAACAATCCTAAGCAATTTGTGTCTAAGCCTTTATTACCTACACATCTACTTGTATAATGGTTTTGTAAACCCGCGCAAGGCTTCAACAATTTGAATCTTAGTTGGAATTTTGAATTGAATAAAAATACTAGCAAGATTCAAAGTTGAAATATTTGAATCTAATATCCAAACGTGTGAATAATTTAACTTTTTAAAGAAGTTAGCATATACCCATTATTTGATTTTACCGTATAAACTTTTAAATCTTGTAATATTTCAAAAAATTTGATTATTTGAACACATTTTTTTTAACCTTATTTGTTATTTATCTCAATGGAAAAATAGTTGATTTATTTTCAATTTAAAATTGAAAATATTTTATTTGCACAGGATAATTTATTGGTTTTGAACTTTGAATCAAATGTTGAGAAGAAATACGGAGTATTAAATTAGATATTAAAATTGAGGAATGCATATATAGACTATCACTAGTTTAATTTACTTAATTAGTATTGGGCACTTAAGCCCCCCCCTAATTATTTTGAGATAGAGGAGTTGATAAAGTAGTGAATAAATGGACAAAAGTACAGAAAATGGGGATGCAAATAAATCAAAGGAACAAATACAATATGACGTTTGCAATGAAAAGAACACTACATACCCAACATTACATTGCTGCTACTGGACAAGGAGTTAATGGCTGCCTCTTGAATAAAATCAATTGTCGCCCCTTAATCCAGTGATTCCCAATCAGAGCTCCATGAGCATGTGTTTGAGGTTTTGCAAGAATCAGCAAAAACTTTCTTTTTTTATTGGTCTGTCTTTAATTTTTGGACAAAGTGGAAATATGTTAGAGAATATGCATATTTTTAATAAGGGTGAGCGAAGTTGAAGACTTTAAGTAAAAACCGGTCTAAGTGCCAAAACAGTTATTCCAAGGAAATTGATTTGGAAAAATTACACCTAAAATTACTCGGGTAATAACCTCAATTTTTTATGCATATATTATAAAGTGAAATTGAGCATCATTTATGTATATACGTGTCATGCTTTTAAACATATGTCATCCTAAGTCACACAATAAAATAATTTTGACATTCAAACATGAACATCAAAAAACTTACACATTGGCAAACTAACAGTGCATCATTATTGTTTGAAAAACACAAGAAGTTATTTCAGTTCCCCCTCTTCCAAATGTTCATAACTGATGCTGAGGTGCATTATGGTCCCCAATGTCCAAACACAGGTTGTATGTTGACAGCTGTCTAAGATAAAACATTTAGCTGTGGGTTAGTGTAGGCGAAAATAAAACATGTTACAGGTCTGTCTATGGACGCAACACATGTGTCACTGTTAGGAAGTTGAGCACGCCTATGATCTTTCATAACGCTCCATGCTCTTTCTGCTTTTAGTTGATGTCATTTCTGTTAGATTGTAAGTCGATTCCTTTCTTCTTTCAATTTGGCAGCACTTATTTCTACAGCCAACAAATCACATTTTGCACAGGTGTATGTACGTGGGTCAGCTTGATTTTTTTGTAATTTTTTTTCCTTTTTTTCAGTGTATATATTTACTCCTGTTTTCTTAAGATGATTTAGTCCATGAACACTTGTGTGAGTTAAACTGAAGATTTGACAGAATATATTCTAACAAACCTGGACTATTGGGCACTGTGTAAATAGATGTTGATTGCCTTCTACTCTCCCTTGAGCCGTCATATTTCCCATGTCTTCTTTCAACATGTTTAATAGAAATCAAGTCTATCAAATAAGTTTGCTGCTGTTATGAATTCACTTTATACAAATCATTAAAGAGTTCTAGTCTCTGGGCATACTTTAAGCTCTTGCATTTGTAATGTCATTTACATGTTACCTGTTCCTTTGCAATGTTCTTGGAAGTAATGTGTGCCTGCCTTGTGTTCCAAAGTTTCTTCTTTTCCGCAGCAGATCTTCCTTGTCCCTTTGTGTGCCTTTTTTATGTTCAAATTCAACACTTTCTTCACTATTAGACACTATTTAGTATAGATAAACACCGCTGAATAGCGCTAAGCAATTAGTGCACCTTTTAAATTTGAAAGTACAGCTCTTAAAACTCTTGCCAGCTTATATTGACTGCAGGAACTACAAAAAAAAATGGCGCTAAGACCTTCATTTATGTTATAGGGCTTGCCATTTTGTGCACTATCCACATAAAACATCGGTTTTGATTTTTCTGGAACTTAAGCCCGTTTTTACTTCAAGTCTTTAGTTTACTTTTTCATTTCAAAGCCGAATCAAAGTTTAATATTTTTTCTTCGTTTATGATTGAAAAAATAGTATATTGTGGTTATTTATACATGACTTAATGCAATAAAAGGACTTTAAATAATTTTATTGCGCAATTATTTGTAATATTTGATTTTAATATGATAAATTAAGATAGTATTACAACTTACAAGTCAATTATGTCAGCCCCCCC
>CABFOW010001299.1:0-11978 GCA_902141385.1 Timema californicum | reverse complement strand
CCCCCCCTCATAAAAGTATTAATTTGTAATGTATTCAACAGCTCAAAATGGGATTAATTTACCATAAATTGAGTATTTTAACTGTCAATATTTTGATTGTCAAAGCCTGAATTTTTTAATACTAATAGTAATATAATAATTTTATTATGCTTTTAACCCTTATTTTGATAGATGAATCATAGTTATGTTACATAATTATCAGCTATATCAGGTGTGCTCAACCTTGACTGGAATGAGGGCAACTTCGGCAAAAATTTGTGTGTCCGAGGGTAACGTAAAATATAAAATGTTGTAGCGTGAAGGTTTAAAAACAAAGTTTAGTAAGCCCTACCTAATTATTACTAAACTACATATGTGTACATGTCAGTGCAAGGAAAACTTTTTACTGTCTTAATATAAAGAAAACTAAGCATGCTACCGTTAAGTGTTAATGAATTATAAAAGTGTACAAAACAACAATACAAAAATGGCAACAAAAAAAGTCAAAATTCAATTGTTATAAAAAAAAATTTGCGCGATGTTTATTTCTCAACTCTGAAAATAGTTCATTCAAACAGAATTCAATGTGATACTTGGCACATCATATTTTAGTTTGGAGTGTATTTGGTAAGAGCGACTCTCATGCAGTCATTAAAATCTTTAGTTAATTGTGGCCTGTACTTTGATTTTAGTATTTTCACGGTCGAAAACCCTAATTCACTTAAGTAGGTAGGACCAAAACATATACTCACCTTTAATGTTATGTGTTTTAGAATAAGGTACTGGTCAGGCAAGAATAAATCCCGAAAATTGGTACCATTCACTATAATTTTCATTTTAAATGCTCTTGCAGGCAACATGTTGGGCAGGCCTGAACTATATTTTTGTTGCGGATGATGCAGGTCCTCAGAAGTGGAGAGGACACATTTAGAAAAAAGCTTTTGCAGTTAAAATTGAGATGCTGCTGATAAAATATCCTTTCAAGTGGCTATTTTTTGAAAATAAGTTTTAAATTAAAGAGCAGTTTTCACCATGGAACAAGTCCAGAAATATTTCATCTGGCCGAACAAATAAAGACTCATTCGACGCAAGATGACTAGACACCAGATCTAATGTTGATGAGCAATCTCAAACAGAAACACAACCGATCATGAAAGCAGAACACGAACCTTAGTTTACTAGGCCATCTTGCAGTTTGAGAACGATCCACTAAATAAAGGTACCCCATTTTAAAACAAATTAGAAAGACAGCACATTGGAATGATTACTGCAGGTAGAAAAACAGAAGTTTAATCTATTCAAACCGTTAACAACAGGCCATTGGACCCGTTTTGCTGGCCGCATGGTTGAAGTCGCTTCTCTCTCAGTAAATTATATTGCCAATGACAGGGAGATCGTGGTTTGATTCTGGTTGAATGTATTGAGGGTAGTTTTCCCTAAATAGCTTCCCACTCTTTCTCCATGCAAATTCAGATACAATTTCTCTAAATTCAACTTCCCTCATCCCTAGCCATTAGCATAATTAGTGTATATGTATACAACCCAAATGGGTAGTAAGAAGTGGGTGATACAAAAGGGGAGGGGGGGGACGTTATTTAGATTGTAATTTTGCCTTTAAACTTGTTCACAACTTTCTACGTTTACCAACTCCTCGAAAATTATTTGTTCGAACAAAATTTCAAGAAATTCTTTTTCAGAAATTGGAATACTTGCATTGCAGCGAATATACCCCACAGGCTTCATCAACATACTACCAGCATACCTCACCAGCACTTCATCAACAGAACAATCAAACCAATTATCTCCACTCTAGCCAACTCACACAACTCTGGAAAATGAGATCATATGTGGTGGATCCATCCATTACACAAATATTACTCAGGTGGATGACACGAGAAACATTCCTTCAGTAACAATGATAATGTATTTTTCAAGTTTCGGCTAACATATTGGCAGTGATTCTGGTTACTTTAGAAAAAATGTTTATGTTCATTCAATTTAAATATTATTTATTGTAATGATCAGAAAGTTGTTTTACTTACCTTAATGTTAAAATCACCTTTTCTTGCAGGGAGATGTATTCTAAGAAGTTTAAGTATTTATGGAGTTGTTGTTCAACGACTTTTAAAATATTATTGAATATAGAATGTTTCATTCGAGTTTATTAAAAATATGTATGATCTACACTTCCGAGTTCTTCAAACCATCTGGTGACTTCCTTGTTCTCACGTCTTACAACCTGTTCAGGTTATACAAATATATACTAATAATTGCTCTGATGAGTTGGGGATGATGAAGGTTAAATTTAGAGGAAGTGTACCCACATTTTTGAGGATTGAGAGAGGGAAAAAAAACCTCAATTCATCCTAATGGGATGAAAGTGACACGTTAGAACTTGCGGCCACAGAAGCAGGTGAAAAATAGCTGCTCACCCATACACGTGTATTGTCCAACACAGGACTTTACAAAAAGTAAAATTCAAACAACAGATCCATTACACTTGGTTTAAACATTAATGTGCTGAACATTCTGTAAGTATCTGTAAAACTTCTTTCCATCCAATGCAACCACTCGGTTTTAAGAAAATGTTCTTACCTATTCGTACAAAAAAATATTTATATGAATTCTTATCCAATATATCCACCACCTAATCATTTTAATTATTTATCCCATTTGGGTTTGTACTTCTTGTACTTTGACCTCAGTTATGCACCAATTATTTTTTTGACATTGACGGTACATTAATGAACTAACTATAAACTAATTAGGAGATAAATGCCAATAATCTCTGTTTTAACCTAAATTTCTTTAATCAGGATGTAATAAAATTCGTTTTCTATCTTTTAGTTAAACTTACTGTTGATATAAGGAATTAGTTTTAAAATATTTTTTTAAAATATTTTTTACTCACATAATTTATGTTTTACTTCAAGGCACTATGATGATTTTTTATACTTAAATTTTCAAAGGAAGTGCCTTTAAAAAAGATATAAAATATTTAACCATATTATTATTATTGTTATTTTATAGTTATTGATAAAATCTATCAAAAGTGACAGCTGCAGATCACATCACTTAACTTATGAATACATGATAAAAGATATAGTAACTTTTGTAGCTTTTAGATAAAGCCCTTTCTATGATAATTGAAGTGTATTCATTCCCAATGACATTCATTTCTTTCAAAAGTACTTACATCCATAATTCACGGGATACCTACGTTCTTCCACTATTATGATGTGAATAAAATGTCTTTAAGAAAATTGACACGATTTTGTTAAATTTATAAACTTAATACAGTTATTTTTATACTAATTAGCAGGGCCTGTATTTTGATGACATGTCATCTATCTTTGGTGGATTACAGACAATATTCATGTGCACACGAATTCTGTTCACCTCCTGGTTGTATTTTTATTATTTAGCACTGCATCTTACTACCCGTTCGGGCTATAAGCTTTTTTTTTAAGTACTAATTAGGCTAATGGATTAGAAATTGGGGAGGGTGAATTAGAGGAAGTAAACCCGCATTTGTGTGGAGGGAGAGGAGAAAACAATTTAGAAAAAACCACCCCCAGTTCAGCCGACCGAGTTTCGAACTCCTGGTTGTAGAAATGTGTATTTTACTGTAGTTTTTTTTCCTCCATATATTAGGCATTTTTGAGTGTTTTAAGCCATTCATGTTGAATAAGTATATTTTTAAATACCATTGATATTTTATCCAATACTGTACTAAAACATAAATGTTTCGAGCACACATTTGTCAGAATGAGAAGATTATGAATGCAATAAACTTTATATCTTTTTTGTTTATTTGGTTGTAAAATACACATTCCTGGTGAGACTGCAACTAGGCTGGAGGGGGTTGCATCGGTATGGGGTAGCTTTAGTTATGAAGCACATACTATTTGTGAATCAATATTATATGCAGTAGATTACAAGAGTTTAGTTGTTAAAAAAAACGCTACAATGATAAGCCTTTGTTTCTATTATTTTGTAAAGTGTGTGTTTGATTTTGTCATGTGCTTTTATTACAAGTTTTTGTTCATACTGTTGGGTCATTTTTTTGTCAGTTTGAAGTCATTTTTAGTATTTTTAGATCATTTTTGGAACATTGTTAGGCCATCAAAACATGATCCTGCTAATTAGGCTATAGCTATTTCAAACCAACCACAAATAAAAATCATATTTGCTTTACAAAATCGGTAGTCACCAAACACCAATGAAAAGAGACTTTAAGAACAGCCAAGCTTTCATTAATATACTCATATGAATGTATTTAAACCTCAACCAGGTTTACGATAGGGAATAAACCACCAGTAAAGCCACTTTATACAGTCACACAATAGCTGCCTTTAAAACATTTGACTCTGCAATTTCAATAAATTCAACAATCATAATGAAATATATTAACTAATATTTTCCATTAAATAGTGTAACTATACATGTTAATGCTACGTTGTAGCTTGAAAGTCGCTGTTTTTTATATTATAAAAATTAATACCTCTGCAAAGCTCAGGCATACAAAACTTGAACAAAGATGTTAAAAATACATTACAACGGAGTTAAGTTGATGGTCACTTTAACTAATTGGTTTGTGTTAAAAGTTGGGTAACAGACAAATATAATATGTATGGTTTAATTTATAAAGAAAGAATTATTTTTTTAAGAGTTATAAAAGTTACTAAATAACTCATAGATTAATACTTGGAGTAATGAGACTGCTATCACCTTTGATAGGTATTAAATAGCATTGATAATAAAGTACTAACATATTTTCAATGTCGACCACAAAAGAAAAATGTGTTTGTAAAGTTCCTTCTTACCAAATTTCTGCTATACAAACTAAACAAACATGTGTAGAAATATACACACATTCCATCTTTCTTGGATATGCTTTCTTATTTTATTTAAATTTAAAAAGGACACCCGGACACAGGAATTGAACCTGGAACCTTTGCAAGATAATGCTCTTACTACTGAGCTATCCAGGAGTCATATCATGTCCAAGGTCAATTTTTCACTCGTACTTTAAAGTAGAGTCTGTGATTGACGTGCGGAAGTCGCCAGCTACATATGTGTGAGCAATTAAGATCGTGAGCTATCAGATAATGCAGCCACCTTTGACTGCTGCCAATAGTACGATGACAACTACAAACGTGCAGTTCATGATGGATTATAGATTTCACCAGTTCACTATCACAAATGAAATAAATGAATAAAGTGTATTAAAACAATAGTATTTTATTAAGAGAGAACTATATTAAACAGGCCAAAACAACTACATTTAGCAAAGCCTCCACAATTAGAGCTAACATTACATGCAAAGTGAAGGATACAAAAGTTGTACAAAAAGGAATTAACTGTTTGTAATGTTGCTTCAGTTGTTGTTTTTATATATAATATCATTTATCTCATATTTGCAGAAATGTGGCACATTGATTTAGCAGGACTAGACATTAGCAACCACAGGCAGGCACACTCTGGTACATTTCAGTGTAAGAAATAGAATGGGCAAACAGCTGTGGTTGTCAAAACACTTCCACCACTGAACATCAGGTGCCAGCAAAGCTTCTTCCGTCGACTAAAAATAATCAGTGATGCTTTCGACTGGGTGTACCCCAAACTTTATTTGGGAAAGTTATCATCCATACCTGATTGAGAGGCTAGTTAGCATTTCTTGGCTTACTTCCCAGGTTATAGGAATGCCGAAAATAGCCATAGATAGCCGATAACCGTGAATCCTAAAGTTAAAGTGAGGATATAGGAAACGTGACAAAAGACCAGTGTTATTTTATGTAGTTTTTATAGCAAATATTTTGTTATGATGTTTTGTCAAAATAAATCATTTATTGCTTCAGTTCAAACATAGTTTAATTTTCTTCACTTGGTGATAACAAATGTTTAGGTGACCTGTGAAGAAAATTATTAAACTTTATTTTTGTAGAGAAGCAATATTTGATTCATTTTGACCGAAAGGAGTTTTGTTATAAAAACCACAATAACACTGGTCTTTTTTCGCGTTCCTTACATCCCCAACTTAATTAAGGATGTTTGAATATTAGATAATTTAAAATAATTTTAATATTAACTCTAACTAGCTGATCACAATATTGACATATACAATTAATCATCATTACACACTTTTCAGTAACAGGAATTGGACATTTTTTCTGCGTTTTTAATTTTGGCTTTTTTAAATAGTTCCTTAAGCAAAGAAAGAAGATATAAGGCAGAGACAAAAGTAAAGTATAATATACATAAGAAGTATTTTCAAATATCACTATATTACTCGTAACAAACCTTAAAAAAAAGGACAAGTGATGCCGATTAGTGAGAAAAGTGGGGGCGTGATTAAAACAAAAATAGAAAGATGAACAACTAATCTCTGTCCATGGTTAAAAAAGACTTGTTCCTTTGGCATTCCCTTGACTTCCTTCCCTAGCATTATTTTTATGAAAGCATCCCTGAGAGTAATCATTCTTAAACCTAAAGTACAGCAAGCTTTAATATACCATTTATTTGTAGAAATTACATATAAAATTACTGAAGCTGCAACACATTGATAACATTTTGTCAATAATCTAAATTACATTTTTGGTGGGGTAATATAATAGTTACTAAAACATAATTTGTTAATAGTAATACTCATAAAATGATTGTAGATTAATATAATTATATATCCCAATTAATAAAAAATCATAGATATGGATATAAGTATTTTTACGACAGTAAACTTATACAAAAAACTGCATTTTTCAATATTATTGTAACAGTTTTCATGTGACTGTAAGGCAAATATAATTTTTCAAAAGGTGTAATAAAATTGTGCAAAGATCAAGGCACATTCCAAAAATCATTTGCCCACAATGTTATAATATACTTGGCGTAAAATTTTTTATAAACATTTCAATTTATTTAAGAGGGTGTAGCTCAAATTAGCAGGTGAATGTTTTGTTGAATATATTTAAATCTGTGTAAATCAAGAAGGGGAAGGGAATAGAACCTTCTAGAGCAACGTTACTATTTGTTTTTCGTGGTATTGGTAAAGTATTCAGATATAAGGACTTCCCTAAGAACTTCTATTCTGGTTGGAAGAATTTGGATTTCTATAAGTTTGTCTTTGATGAGGAACATAAGAAGTTCACCAGCGCAAGAGTGATTTGTGGCTTTCAGCTTTTTACCACCTTTTTCATCCTCTTTGCATTCTTTTTTAGGTTTTAAAACAGCTTCAGGGATTTTTATGTCAATTACTCATTTTATGTTTCTCGTGGTAGGGACCACTTTTATGTTGATAAACCATAGTGAAATATTAAATGATAATTAGAAACAATTTGTTTTAGCTTATAATAAATTTAATAATTTAACAAGATGTTTCCAAAATATTATTTCAAGTCAATTGCAAATTTTAGTTTAACTTAGATGAATTTTTAAAATTGTATACATACCCAAAACTAAACGAATCCACTAGAAACTTCACAGATATTATAAAAAAATCTAAAAATATTATGTTTTACGGTATTAATGAAGGAAATTATTTAAATTAGTTTGTTACACAATGAGCTGTAATAGTCTAACATTTCATGTGATGTAAACTACAAATAAATGTCATACGAATTATTAAATAACTGATAGGCCCTATTTAATTATTTGTATAACATTTAATTGAAAGATTTATCAAATTATAAAATGTTCACTGACAGTTTTTTACAACTCGGTGTGTAACAAACTAATCAAAATCATTTCCTTCACTGCCACACTTTAAAATTATATTTACAGCCTGCGGTGCACCCTCTTAAAAAATTATTTTTTAAATTTATTTAAATAATAGTTTGTATGGGTAGGCTAATTATAATGAAAAAAAAAATAGTTGGTAAAAATATGTTATTATTCCAATAAACATCTGTCAAGTAAATTAAGGAAAAAATTGGATTTCAGTTTTCAAAGTTTCCTTATCTAAACCACTGCACTTCTATAGTAGCCGGCATATTCAGAAATTCACATTAGCTTAAAATACATTCAATATCCATTGGAAAATTCAATATAGAAGTTACATTCATTACAGAATGTTACACCTGCTATAGAATGTACATTTGATACAAAATGTGACGACCGATGCAGTATGCAACATCCAATACAGAATGTGACATCTTATACAGTTTGCGATGTTCTATAAAGATTGCAACATCCTATACAGATTGCAACATCCTATACAGATTGCAACGTCCTATACAGATTGCGGCGTCCTATACAGATTGCAACATCCTATACAGATTGCAACATCCTATACAGATTGCGGCGTCCTATACAGATTGCAACATCCTATACAGATTGCAACATCCTATACAGATTGCAACATCCTATACAGATTGCAACGTCCTATACAGATTGCAACATCCTATACAGATTGCAACATCCTATACAGATTGCAATATCCTATACAGATTGCAACATCCTATATAGATTGCAACATCCTATACAGATTGCAACATCCTATATAGATTGCAACATCCTATACAGAATGTGACATTCACCATAAACCACAACACTCAAAATTTCAGCCTTTTCATATTTTACTTAATTGTGATTGCAATGCTTGTCATATTTATATGTATTGGATCTAAAAATTAAAGTTTGACGATTTTGTATTTTCCTCTTAACAAAGAAAGTACAATTGATATGTTCCAAAACATGAAATAAGACTTTATACTCAAGTGTAATAATTATAATCTGATATTTAAAACTTTGGGATCTTGCCCCCGCAGATGCAGAAACACTTCAGTATATAGTTTCAAATAAATTTCATCATAAATATTATTTAATGAATGTTTATTGTATGGGAGTGTACACTGAATGTTTATGAATAACACCAACAAATTTGTAAGGTTATTAGGGTTAGCGGTTGGAGGTGGTGATTTAGGAACGTTGGGTTGGTAGTGCTCTAGTTTGGCTTTACAAGGCATTAAAGCTTATATATAAATATATATATTTAGGTTGAAATTGTATCATAAAAGCCACCATCTGGGATTTGTGTGTGTTTTCATTTTATTATCATATTTGCACCATCTCAGTTCTCACCCTAGAAAGGTCAGAGAATCTGCTCGAAGTGGCAACCACCAACCTCATCGCAGGCTTTACAACAATAGTTTGTCATATCCTCTTTACAACAGTGCACAATGGACCCTTGTTAAGGATGGATACAACAGAAGATCTAAGTACCAGAATTTGAGCTGCTTTAAATACCATTCAAAACACACCTAGGAACTCCAAAACGGCGTAACAGTCCACCATCCGCTGTTGTAAAGTCCACATCCTTTCTTCACAGATTTTTCGGCCAGTCTTCCGTGGAAACCGCCCTTTTCTGACCTAACGTTTTGTCTAGACGAGAGAACTATGATTATTCAAAGATGAAACAAATAAATCACAATCCCGGCGCAGCTAAAGGCTTGAATGCTACAATTATAAGCTACAGCACCTCCAGACACTGATTTGTTGTCTTGCAACGCCAAACATATGCTAACCCTAACTATTACCCCGAGTGAGTGTCAGAGTTTTTCAGTGCTGTTCGCAAACACCATGTATGTATATATGTAGATACACATTTTACCTATTTAAGATACGTATCATCACAACAAATATTTTATCCAATTAGGTGCCCCCCAAAAAAAGGCCAAACAGATTGTTGATGCATCATTAACTTGTTATCAGGCTTAGACCATTTCCATACCACTTTTTATGTCTTTTCATAGAAATTAACAAAGAGACTTGTGTTAGCTTTTGCCAAATTCACTCATTACTACAGCAAAAAATTGAACAAATTATTTTCACCACATGATTTTTATTTACAAGGTTGAGTAAAGTTTTTTTTTTCAGCTCATCCTTAATGCAATGAGAAATGATTATACTTCAAAGTAATGCTAATCTCACTTTTCTATTAAATTCGTGCAAAATGGGTTTTTCTCACAATAAGCCACAATAATATACTGGATGTTATCATTCCTGTGGAACAATATTTCTATATGCAATTAATTATAAAAATATTGTCTTAAGTTCACAAATTAAAGGCTAAGAGTCAACTTTCTTGTGTATTACATTAAATACATTAACAAATTTATTTCCTATTGTGTTGATTAATTATTAAAATCAATGAGGGGTTGAGGGAGGGAGTAAGACCTCGGTCACTAAAATATGTGTTAGGTATGTCTAGAGTATAAACGAAATTTTCTCCATTAATAGTCGGAACAAGCTAGATGTTAAATAACTCAACCTTTTTACAAAGTGAACAGATGTTCATCAAATCCATACTTCTGTAATTGAAACAACCTTATTTGACCAGAACAATAAAAATAAAGTACCAACATTTAATTGGCTTTATGTAGTTAATACCGGTCTGCAAACATTGAATCAGTTCGACTATACGTGATGTTCTCGGATTAAATAGCCAAACTTTGGGAAATGGCAGTATATCAAAGATCTAACTCAAAATGCCCTTTGGAGATTAACTCGTTTCTGCTTCCTTTTTGAGAAAACGGAAAAAAGCTAAACAAAAGCCAAATCTTTATAGTTATTAAATAAAATATTTATTATTTAATTTATTTATTTTGTTCAAACAAGCTCTGCACCTATCAATGACAGATATTCATTTTGTTTTTTATCCAAATAATAACATGGATTTTTTATGACTCCTGCTAAGCATATTATTGGAAAAAATTACACATCAGCTTAGTGATAATTTGATGTTGCACAACTCTTAAACCAAGGTGTATTTTAAAAAAAACTTAATATTTTTAGTCCTATTTTACTTTTTATGCAAACAAGTGTGTTTTGATTTAGTTTATTGGTATTTGCTCTAAAAGGAAGTGAAAACGAGCTAATCTCCGAAGGACATTTAAAGCCAGTTTTTTTTCGATTACATAACACTTCCCAAAATTTGACTGTTAAATCCGGAACACCCTGTATAAACACGAAGCTAGTCCCCACTTTTAATCCGAGAAACTTATGGCCTCTAGTTATATATTATGTGATAGATTACTTGGTCCAACACGCTTTAATTTGTGGCCATCCAGCACCGCCATATTGTTCGCCATACTGATCCCTTGTACACCAGTCTGTCGCATGGTGAATGTGACACTCACTGCAGCTGCATGGTGACCCATACTACAGTGCGTGGGTGAACCAATCCACCGATCTCGCAGTTCACCGTCCGCGTCTCTCCGTTCACCACAAACAGCGCCTCGTTGGCAGGGGTGACCATGTAGTGGCCAAACACACCAGACGCTGCTATCGGCCGGTTGGGAGTGTCCCACTCAGCAAGGCTGGACTGCATTGCCTTACCCACCCCTGTGATCATCTCCACCTTACCTGAAACACCCGCAGTAATGTTTTTACCAATAATCACAGTGTCGAGCATGAAATGTCAGTTGTACCATTTGTGAAATTACAAGGTTCTAAAAAAAAGTCAATATAACAAAGAGTGCATTATCATTCAGAGCTACTGAGTCTCAAAAAAAATCTGTTTAAAAAAATGTTCAATTAAATTTTGCTATAAAAATAATCACAGCTATTTAAACTAGTTCTACTAAATCATTAATTTTTATTAATTAATTTAGCACCGCGCCTTACTACCCGTTCGGGTTATACGCTTTAAGTACTAATTACTCTAATGGAGTAAGAATTGGGAAGGTTGAATTAGAGGAAGTGAACCCGCATTTGCGCGGAGCGAGAGTGGAAAACCATTTAGGAAAAACCACCCCAGTTCACCCGACCGAGATTCGAACCTCGATCTCCCCGTCCTCAGCAGTCGAGCTCAACTTGACAAGCGCGTTAGCCAACTAGGCCACCGAGGCGGGTTCTACTAAATCAATCACAATGATTCCAGTTCTCCTTGTATGTGAATGTGTCACTAATATCGGGTCTGTTGTTGACTAGATATGTTAATACTTTAATATTATGATAAAAGTATTTACAAATAAAACCCCTTCTTTTGGGATTTAACAACC
>CABFOW010001298.1:141025-157644 GCA_902141385.1 Timema californicum | reverse complement strand
GTCATAAGCATAGCAGCATTAGACGATAAACTTTTTAAATGAAGAGAAAAAGTTGTCATTACGTTTCAGGACACTCTTGACAAATATTCAAGAAATGTTGATATCACCATGTGAAGAAAACTAAACTCTATGTTCTGTTACGACCAGTCGCTGGTTCATAGAGGATAGGAGCGCACTAACACATTTAAATAATATGATATATGTTTACTATTCTATAACTAAGTTAATAACATGCAATTTAAAATATGCAATTATCTACAAAAGATGATAGATGATAAATAGCAATTGTCTGTGGGTAAACTACCGTAATTTTACAATATTCTTGCAGATGACTTAATTTTAACAACGTCCGCTGATGAAGTACTGGACACAACTGTGCTGCTAGTCAGTTAGTTTGACCCTGGATGAACTCCGGGTCATTAACCGGCCGTTTATCCTTAACTTAAATTTACATGATCAATACAGACACCATTTTATTAAGACTAGGAATGTAATCGTAAGCCATGCGGCCGTCCTAAGTTGCAACAATTCCTAGTTTCAACCATGCACTTCTGAAGCTGCATATTCTTAATTTTGAGTGTACACTCTGTTCAACATATTGTTGGTCACTTTTTGGCACCCAACATATCTGTCAGAGAAATATTTGATTTATTTCGACAAAAAATAAATAAATCTAGTTAAAAACATGCCAAAACACGGCCTTTAGATCACGTCTCACACACACTCACCTTAAGGTAGTATGAAAGAAAACATGAGTTAAGATAAGTATTTTTGCAGTTTATTAAAAAAAATTTTAACAAATAAAAAATACTATTCCAGTAGATTTGTTTTTAGTTTAATTTTCTACCTAAAGTAATCCAAACAATTCTTGACCCATGGTCATGGATATGTTGGTATTTGAACCGAAACATTTTTCTAAATAAAGAGAAAAAGTCGTGTTCGAAGTCCTCGATGCCCGAATAGCTTTCAAAAAATATTGAGCTTATTATTTAGATAAAAAAAATTCTACGAGTTTACTGGAGCAATATTTAAGTTATTTGGGCCAAAATAGATGTATATACATATTTTTTTCACATTTATTTTCTTATAAATAAATTTGATAAGGGTTTAAAAAGTACATATTATTATCACGGAATGTCTTTACATTGAACAGTTGCGTTTGCATTTTGTAGAATGTTAAACCCTGTAACAAATGATTATACTTTTTCATGCTATTTTTTACTTTCTCTTGACACCTCGGTAAGAAAGTATTATGATCGTAAAAAAAAATAATCAAACTCAAGATTTTGATAAATGTCGACGTTTCATGATGACCCCTTGAAACCAAAAACTTGTTTTCACAACGTCATCTGTCTGTCCGTCTGTCTGTAGCTTGGGCTAAGGCCGAAACTACAGTAGCCCCATGGCTTCTTTGGTGCTGATTGACAGCTCACATTTGACTTCTGACAGTCAAAATTTAGGTATATACCTATATTTTGACTGTCAGAAAGGACAGCTGCTAAACACATGTTTTAGCAGATTATCTGGTTCGCAGTAGGGATACGTAGTTTGGTCTGGTAACTTTTCAAAGCTGTGAGTCAGCACCTAAGAAGCCATGGGGACACTGTATTTTACCGATTGGGCTCAAACGTGGTATTTGGGACTTTTACAAGGTCCCCCCGAGGGGTTTCTGGAATGAGATATCCAATTATAAAATTGAGGGTAGTTTACTGAAGGGCAATAAGAGAAAACATAGATTTTCTCAAAACTTGCCCGAACGAATTTAATTACCATTTATATCTGGACATTGTTTATCATAATAAATAAGACATTAACTCTCATATTTTCATGAAAATGACTAGGAGGGTACTTTACATGAGGGAAATTTTCCAATTTTCATAATTTATCCAAAACTATTTGAGATATGAAATAATTTATCATAGTACAATTAATTGTGCCACTATTAAAGATAAAAAATTTCTATTTGAAATATATTTCTATAAAACCAATAATTTCTTAGATATAATCAAATAGATATGTATATATTTTGATTCAAGTCTGAAAATGAATTTGGTGAACAAATATGTTTATACAGCAATGTATACAGAATGTTCCGAAACTCATAGCACAAACTGCACTTACAGCTTGTTTTAACCAAAAGTAAGGCTGCGGTCACTTTGGATGCAAGCTTGCGCAAGTAAACTGTATGCGCGAGCGTGTGCAAGCTTGAACGAAGAAACAAAATTCGAGTAAATCCATCTAAACCAGTGGTGGCGCGCCCGAGCTGGTCACACTCAGTGCGAACTGGATGCGCGAGCTTGTACAAGCTTGTGNCATCTAAACCAGTGGTGGCGCGCCCGAGCTGGTCACACTCAGTGCGAACTGGATGCGCGAGCTTGTACAAGCTTGTGTTTTCAAGAGGTGATAGTTTTGTCCTTGTGTGTTTGTGTTTGTGTTTACGGCGGAAATTGATATGCTAATAGCATGCGTTGAAGCAAGAAGGACCATCTGGGATGCCTCTTCTAAGAACCATAGCAACAGAGACATTATAAAGAAACTGTGGGCGGAGATAGGAACCATATTGGATATTCCAAGTAAGTAATGATACATTTGAAAAACGGTGCAAAAACTTTATTTCAACTTAATTATTATTGTTTTAACTATCACAAAAATAACAAAATAATATAATTACCTACTGAATAGTTATGCTTCATTATTAGTAGTTAGTCTATGAAAGTTTGAACAAAGTTTGGGTTATTTGGTATTAAAGTAGTGTTTAAAAGCATCTCCGATTTTAATTGCATTTTCAGTAGCTCTATTGTATCTACGAATGTCATCATTTGGCCGGTAGTCTCGAAGGAGCTGTGTTTGGCTTTGTGCAACATAACTATCCACTTCTGCACTGCCTTCTCTATCAATAACAATGCTATGAAACAAACACACACATTTCAGAATCACGTCTACATTAGCCAGCATACACTGAATTTCAGTTTTTAGAACTCGCTATATTCTCCATCATCATCTCTATTCTTAAAATAATCGTTAACCCATTCTTCCCTAAATGACTCTTCATCCATCATTAAAAATTTCAACACACCATTTTCCAACACAAATTCTTCTTCGTCCGATGACTCCATCTTGACAGCTCGCTGGAGTGATTACTTGCACCTAGTTGCAACCAATGTGACCAGTTCGTACACGCGCAACCTAATACTTGCGCAAGCGTGCATCCAAAGTGACCGCAGCCTAATACTGAATCCGTATACGTTTACATCCAGCAAACTATGCTAATTTCATTACATTGTGTTCAAAGTTTCGGAGTAAGGGCTGAGCAACCTCTGCCTTGTAATTTTGAAGGGAGTTTTTCTCATTATTCAGCTAAATCAATATTTGGTTCTGAATATATCCGTTTTATCATGTGGCTAGGCTGTACGGTAGATAATTTTAGTGTATGAACGTTGGCAACTGTGTTAGTGGGGATATTGTTGGTGATTGGTGGGTTTGATATGAAGAACGTGTAAATTTAGTGGTTTTCAAAGAAGAAATTGACCTAAAGGAAGTTGATACCGATACCATGCCATGATTTGTTGTGGGTGAAGTTTGGGGTGGTGGTGGTGGCAGGGGGGGGGTGTATTGTTGAGTATATAAGGATAAATGTCCAAGGTTGCTTCAGAATGAGGATATCTCATGCAAATGTTATCGCCGTAACTCAGTAATGTACATTATATATTATTATTCTAATCAAATATTTTGAGTATATAAGGAGAAATGTCCAAGGTTGCTTCAGAATGAGGATATCTCATGAAAATGTTATCGCCGTAACTCAGTAATGTACATTAGATATTATTATTATAATCAAATATATATGAATATAGCAACATTTTCTAACACAAAAATTAGGTGAATTAGTGTATATAGTGGGTGTATTTGTTTGTTTATATATTTTTAATTGATAGTTGAATAATATAAAATTTAGCTTAAGCCTTTGATTTAAAATAAAACGAGTTTCAGATGATGCCACACATCCGTTATTTATTACAGTTAATTATTTGGCTCTCCGATGGTTAATTAATTAATTAATTTTTAGGATTAAAATTTTGAATCAAAACATTAAACGGTGTCTATAGGTAATGTGTTTGTGCAACAATTGAATTGGCTCCCTTAATATTAACTCGGTGACAAAAACAACTAATATTCAACATTAATACTAGAATTGATCTTTCAAATTTAATATATAATTCTTGCAGATCAGGAAAGGTTTTGAATTCAATGATAAACAAGACGTATACAACTGTGTAAATTTAATCCACACCGGTGGACCCGTGGATAAATATATCAGGCTATCAATATGCCTCCTCTGAACTATACCTCCCTCATTCCTGGTACTTTAAGTCACTGAATTATCACTCACTGTACCTCCATACCTCCTTTTAATTTTACCTCCCTCATCCCTGTCACTATAACGCCTCTGAATTATACCTCCTCTAAAAACTACCTCTCTCATCCGTATCACTATACCTCATCTGAATTATACCTCCTCTAAAAGCTACCTACCTCATCCGTATTACTATACCTCCTCTGAATTATACCTCCTCTAAAAGATACCTCCCTCATATGTATCACGATACCTCCTCTAAAAGATACCTCCCTCATCCGTATCACGATACCTCCTCTGAATGATACCATCACTGGTATTTTAACTCGTCTGAATTATACCTCATCTGAATTCCACCCCCCTTATCCATATCAATTCCTATACCTCCTCCAAATTATAGCGCCCTAATCCTTGTCACCATAGCTCATCTGAACCTTATACCTAAGCTGAATTATATCTGCTTCGTCCCTGTCACTGTACCGCCTCTGAATTCTACCTCCTTCGTTCCTACCCATATTAGTGTAAATATTCGGATATCCCAGACGGGTTGTACGTTTACCAACATAATATGATCGATAATATTTTACACCAGAATAAAAACAAGCTTATAACATACTAGCAACAAGTTACATAATGCGCGTCTCGACATTTTTGTTTCTCCCGTTTTATATATTTACAGAAAATATTTCGTGTAGCTCTACAAGGGAGGAAAACCCCAACAACAACATAAATAATGAACCAATGCATGTTTTATTTCACCTGTGAGCATTCCATTCCTTTCTTTACCCTTCTTCTTCTTATTATTATTACTATAACTATCGCGTTTTATTTATTTTGTGCTTTGGGTATTTTTTTATTTCGTGTCTATAAATAGCATTCGCGTAAGAATTTCGTCGACTGACTGGAGCTGTAAGAATTTCGTCGACTGACTGGAACCCACCTCCAAAATACTCGGCGTCCGAAGTCTCGAATCGAAAGGTTGGGGGCGAAAGGGGGGCGAAGAGGGGAGAAATATGGGCTTCGGAGAAAGGAGAGTTGTTTCACGGACAGTTTTTTTTTGTAGGGGGTGTAAGGGGACATAGGGTGACTTTCGAAAACCCAGTTGTTGACGTTTCTGCCCTCTTTCCCACGATTCCCTCCCCAACTTTCTTTCCTTTTCCTTTCACCTTGATCCGACCATCCTGTCTTATATCATAAAAGCACGTCTTAGGGGTATTGACCCGCGGGGAAGAGATATAAAACTATAAAAGGTATTTTTCGCTCGGGTGAAAAAATAGCAGAGATGGTTTCCAAAGCTTATATATTACATAGTTTTATTTTTGATAGTCGCTCCAAACATAATTTAAATACATATTTATTTTAAATATACAGTAGAATCCCGACTCTCCGATCTTCGACTATCCGACATTTCGTTTAATCCAAGATATCCATATAACGTGCTATTAATGCCATTTTATTTATGCGTTGGCGTGACCTCGTCGCAAGGAAGCAAAGCTAAGCTGGGAAAAAAACTATAAAAACTAACTTTACAAAGTCAACAGTCAATTTTTCATTTTGCATAATATATGATACATGTTGTTGAGCTCAGTGGTTTTGGGATAAAGTGTTTGCCTCAAAACTAAAGGTTCGTGGGCTTAAACCCGACCGAGGTCAATGGATTTTTCCTGAGCGATAAAAATCCTTAGCATAACTTCCTTCGCAGGGGAAGTAAGTCCATTGGTCCCATGTCGATTGTGGTACGTAAAATAAGATATATGAAAATACCTTTCCTGACAAAATTGGTAGGTCCTTTATAACGCGCACATAGACGCTTTGTATGGAAGGTAAAGGGGAACCCCCCAAACACCGAACTCTCCTAGTACATGGGATTTCCACTAGATGGTGCAGGCAGCACTAACCAGCTGAAGGGCTGAGTAAATGACCAGCTCAGGAAGAATTGAACTCACATCAAACTAACCATCGGGCTGTCGACTTGAGAATATGATAATATGAGTATAATTTAGCTAATTTATTTAAAATCCATTGTTCTGTTTACATGACTAAGATAATAGTTCTGTAATTTATTACATAATTTATACAGGGTGACCCAAAAGTTTGGACACACAGGCGAAATAAAGTCAAGTTGTTGAATAACATCTTCAAGCGGTCATTTTTATTCATTCGATTATAGAGCCATCCGCACATCTCCAATCACCAGTCCGGATTGTCCTCGGTTAAGCTGTGCAAGATGTGTAACTTTTACGGGTGAAAGCACTGGGCTTTTAAAATCCTTCTGACGGTTTCGCGAGACATACCCAGTTCCAAGGATGTCCTGCAAATTGACCTTTTGGGGCTCACTGTGACCTTCGCAATGACAACTTCCCTCATGTAGTCGTCCGTTACCATTGGCTGTCCGGAATGGGGTTTGTCCAAGACACTGCCCGTTTCCTTGAATTTCCTAATCACCTTCCCCCACTGTGCCAAACGATACGAGTGTCCTTAAGGGGTGACGTGCAGTGAAAGTTGCTGCTATCTGTCGATATGACCACTCTCTCACTGCCACTCATCAGTAGCAGGTACAAACGTTCTTCTTTCGATAAACTCATAGTAAATCTATGAATAAAACAGAAATAGCGTAATAATACCTATGTGTCCAGACTTTTGGATCCCCCTGTACTATAGGGTAATTATTAATAAACCTTATTTCATACTATTCTGCACTTCCATTTAATTTTGATTTGTTTCTGTCAAACTCCTCCATTGTCGACAAATGAAAGTGGTCAAATATATATATATAGATGTATCGCAACGTTTTAACGGATGAGCATTTGAATGCTTTTATGCCGATATATACGTCCAAAAACTTACCTCTGAAGCAATTGATTTAATGAGGACGTCGCTTAGGAGTTGAATTATTTTCGTGTCCAATGTTCATTTCAGTATTCATTTTAAATAGTTATGAAAGTTTATATTGCAGATGTTTCTATCTACATCAGGGGGTATTCACCCAGTGGCCTGCGGGCCAATCGCGGCTCACCAGCTCATCAAAAATATAAAATTAATTCAAGAGAAAAAGTGACTAATACAGAATTATTTTACATGATTAAATAATAAAATAGATAGGTATTTTAAGTTATTTTATAAACTATTTTCTCCAGTAGAAACATAAGAGTATAATTTTCTTCTCTTGCTGATTTCAACAATTCTGAAATATTTGTCAAAGGAGTTATAGAATTTAATAACAACTTTATATCTTTATTTAAACATTTTATCATCAAATGCTAAGATGCTAATGACAGATATTCAAGAACTGTTGATGTTACCGTGTGTAGAGAAGCAAACTATCTCTACTGGATGAATATTTTATTTATTTTGCCGAACCAAATTGTTTGATGTCTGGATGAATATTTTATTTATTTAGCCGAACAAAATTGCAAAAAAAATTACAAAAGCATTGAACTTTTCTCGTGTTCCCTTCATCCAACCTTAATAAAGGTATTCCCGATGTCATATAAAGGTAGCTGTAGTCTCTTGAATAAAATTATATTGAGCTGTAAATTTTCACAAAAAGAACCCCTAAAACATCCCAACTTACGCTGAGATTTACTACGAAATCCTGTGAATTGTATAATAATACGAGAGAGTTGATTGAGCCGATTTTTCGCCTCGTGAGGGTTAATCATGCTAACCCATAACCAACCCTCACAACTTAGCGTATATTATTATTATTATTATTATTAACTTGTATAGGTTTTGCCGTGGGTGAGTTGTCAAAAGTTTCAAAGCAAAAGGCTCCCACGTATGAGTGTTTGTAAAGAGCTTCTGTACGAATTCCCTTCTAGGACTTCAAGCAGAAAAGTACCAAACAAAATTAGAAAAGCGCTGTGATCATTCTGATCAGGAGGTCCCAGCTCCAAATGAGCTACGTGGGTTGAGTAAAATAATAATAAAAACACTTTAGCATATCTATCTATCCATATATATATCCAGCCATCTATTATCTATCCCTCTATCCATCTATTATCTATCTCTATATCTATTATATATATATCCATATATCTATCAGTCTATCTATCTATTATCTATTTATCCATCTTTCTCTATTTTTATCTGTCTATCTATCTATACATATCTCTATCCATCTATTATCTATCTCTATATCTATTATATAGATATATATCCATATATCTATCAGTCTATCTATCTATTATCTATTTATCCATCTTTCTCTATTTTTATCAGTCTATCTATCTACACATATCTCTATCTATCTATTATCTATTAATCTATCCATCTATATATCCATCCATCTATTATTTATATATCTATTATCTATCTATATATCTATTATATATCTATATATCTATCTATCCATCTCTATATATCTCTATCAGTCTATCTATCTATCCATATCTCTATTTATCTATGTATCTGAGTATCTACATATATAATTATATATATATATTTCTGATCAGGAGGTCCCAGCTCCAAATGAGCTACGTGGGTTGAGTAAAATAATAATAAAAACACTTTAGCATATCTATCTATATATCTATCTATCCATATATATATATCCAGCCATCTATTATCTATTCCTCTATCCATCTATTATCTATCTCTATATCTATTATATATATATCCATATATCTATATCTCTATCAGTCTATCTATCTATCTATTATCTATTTATCCATCTTTCTCTATTTTTATCAGTCTATATATCTATACATATCTCCATCTATCTATTATCTATTAATCTATCCATCTATATATCCATCCATCTATTATTTATATATCTATTATCTATTATATATCTATCTATCCATCTCTATATATCTCTATNCAAGCAGAAAAGTACCAAACAAAATTAGAAAAGCGCTGTGATCATTCTGATCAGGAGGTCCCAGCTCCAAATGAGCTACGTGGGTTGAGTAAAATAATAATAAAAACACTTTAGCATATCTATCTATCCATATATATATCCAGCCATCTATTATCTATCCCTCTATCCATCTATTATCTATCTCTATATCTATTATATATATATATATCCATATATCTATCAGTCTATCTATCTATTATCTATTTATCCATCTTTCTCTATTTTTATCAGTCTATCTATCTACACATATCTCTATCTATCTATTATCTATTAATCTATCCATCTATATATCCATCCATCTATTATTTATATATCTATTATCTATCTATATATCTATTATATATCTATATATCTATCTATCCATCTCTATATATCTCTATCAGTCTATCTATCTATCCATATCTCTATTTATCTATGTATCTGAGTATCTACATATATAATTATATATATATAGATCTAGTTAAGGTATTTTATTGGTTTTTTAGTATATATTTAGATGACCTGGTGGTCTAGGGGTAAGGTGTCAGACTTCTGTGCTGGGGGTCCAGTGTTCAATCCCCGGTCCCAGCACAGATTTATCTGATTTCCAAACCCTTCCTTCACCTCTGACAAGACGTGTATTAATCACAACTCGTGAATGTGTGGAATGCCGGGCCTCCACCGTGGTTCGGATTTCCACGTTAAACTGTAGGTCCTCCATTTCATCTCACAATCACCCTACCATTACACATTAGCGTAAGTGCGTATAACCCGAATGCGGTGCTAATAATAATAATTATATATATTTACCTACTCTATGTCAATAGGAACCCTAAACCTCATTGCCGTGCTTACAAAAGTACGCCACCAACCCCTATCGTATATATATATAGTTAAATTAATTTTATTAATTTGTAATATAATATTAATTGATAATTTATACGAATATATAAAAAATAAGTACTGTGTTAATAAATAAAAATCTGAAGCAATGGCCACGCGGTTGCATTACACTTGGTCATAGTTGACGGAAAGGTCAGGGTGCAAATCCTTGCTGGATGTACTGGAGGTGGTTTTTCTAAATGTAACTTTGACTGTCAGCCACCTTTTCTCTCTCCAGATGATGAGGGTACAGTTTACATAAATAACGCTCCTTATCCTTTTAGATTAAGCTTTTTTTATTAGTTTTGTGTTGATTAAAATTATAAGAAATAATTAATATCTGAATCAACATTATTCATTACCGTAGTTTTTGACAAAAATGAAAACTTGTCCACTGCTAAGAATAAGTGGTTTGGGTGACTTCATAACAATTTTATATTTTAATATTGAGAGGATGAGTGAGGATCGAGTGACGAAGCAACTATATGAAGGTAGAGTGTTTGGAGATAGATAAAAGGGTAGGCGATGTAAAGCGTGGTTAAATGTTGTAGACACGAATGTGTGAAAAAGAAAAACATTAAGAGTTTTAAGAATAATCGAGCATGTATGACTCGGTGCATGGATGATGTTGTTGAAGCGATGGGAGTGTACAAAGATAAGGAAATGTGGGTAAAGTTAATGAGGATTAATTTAGTAGGGGATTGTTGTTTTTTGAGCTATATACACAGTTTCTTGCTTACCTCGTAATGGAACAGTATGGTTAGGTGTGTATGTACACATGTATGCATATATTTATGTATATGTGTATGAATATATGTATATACATGAGTTTATTTAGGGACTTAAATTAGTATAATAGGAGCGTAGACAAAAACATTATTAGTGTCTTAGCCATATTTATAGTGAACTACAATTCCCTTTCTATCCATATATTTAGATAACGACATGAACATTAATTTTAAACCTCAGCGGGATTTGAACTGTTGTCTCTCCGAGGAAGGCTAGCCACAATCTAAACCACATCATTACAATGATTCCTACCATTGTTGAGATTATCTTTCCACCTTTAAAATTCATAGTACACGAGATAAAATTTTTGTATTGGACACATCAATTTAATTTTTTTAAAGAAAAATTTCCTGTGTGGTTTATCTTACTTTACAGCAGAGTTTGTTATTTTTAAATTTTATTTAACTATGGTTTACGTATTCCCAAACTTTATTGCAAATGGACATATGGGACATCTAGAAAAAGTTACTAGATATACTTTAACCTATTCATACGTCAAGTTGGGTGAAATGGAGCTGTACTTTTTTTATAGATAATACCTATAAAATAACACTAATAATAAAGCTTTTTAGCACTTTATCTTACTACCCATTCTGGATATATGCTTAAGTACTAATTACGTTAATTTTTTTTAGGGATTCGGAAGGTTATATTTATTGGAAGTGTCCCCACATTTGTGTAGGAGGAGAATGTAAAACCATTTAGGAAAAAGCCACTCTCATTACGCCCGACATAGAATCGAACCTAGATCTCCCCATCATAGACATTCTAGTCTACTGCGAGAGTAGCTTCTTAGACCATGAGATCACTGAAACGGGTAATAAGGTTAGGTTGACTGAAAGAAATAATAATTTTGCGAAAGTTGCTCCAAATGTCTATTCTTATTTATGCCATTAATATATTAAAATAAAACATATACTTTTAAAAGGGGACTCAAACAATGTAACAACATTCACAGTAATTATCTAACTATTTTATCTGTTAAGATTTGCAGGCAGGATAGGAAGATTGAAGTCAAAATTTGTGTGCAAATTTTCAAACAATTAACAACAGTCTTTGAATTAAATACTAGAATTATATATATTTAAATATATACATTACCATGACCCGAATTGAGCGCCAACCTCTTGGTCTAGTGGTCAGAGTTATTGGATACTAATCTTGAGGTCCCTTGTTCTATTCCCGGTAGTAACATTGGAATATTTCTCTAAGAGGAATTGTGCTTATGATTTCCATGGTTTGGTTAATTGCACTTAAGTCAGGTTTAATATTTCTACTGGCACCACATAATCATAATCATCATCATCATTATTATATCATCACATTGGGATTAGATAATCATACCCACAGGTTGATTAAACTTTCAGTTTGTGGTTACATATCTGCCCCTGCCAGTATAAGACCAGGAGTGTTTATGTTTAGCTGACAAACCTTGGTGACATACACTAGAAAAAACTATTCTTGCCGTCAAATAAATTTGCTTCCAATAAAAATTGGATTGTATACGATAAAAGTTGATATATTATTATTATTATTAGCAACGCGTCTTACAACCCGTTCGGGTTATACGCACTTACGCTAATGTGTAATGGTAGGGTGATTGTGAGATGAAATTGAGGACCTACAGTTTAACGTGGAATCCGAACCTCGGGGAGGCCTGGCACTCCACACATTCATAAGTTGTGATTAATACACATCTTGTCAGAGGTGAAGGAAGGGTTTGGTAATCAGATAAATATGTGCCGGAACTAAGGATTAAATCCCGGACCCCAGCACAGAGGTCCGACACCTTACTCCTAGACCACCAGGTCACCTCAATATTTGTTATAAAACACCCATTAATTTATACTAAAGCTAAATTATTATTTGAGGTTATCTTTGTTCAATATTTCGGCTTTGTGCCACACCACCACAGCTTTGTAAATATCATTTTACGGAAGCAAACATAATGAGGCCCAACAAATCCAAATTGTGTCACTTTTCCTTCGTGATGCCTGGATTAAGTTTGCAATCACAAAACGTGTTTGCCGACTGAACAGTGGAACAGATGACAAAACTGATAATTTTTGGACAAGCGTTCGACTATCGCGTTCCGTGTGAACCGCTAAATTGGCAACCGATGTTCATTAAACCAAGGGGTTCCCGTGTTGATATGACACGTTATGGATCACGTAATCGTGTTATATTTGATTGGCTTCGACCGGTTGGGGAATTTGTAAGAGACACGTACAGTGAGAGGTGGATGCTTTACGTATCAGTTCATATCATCCATATGTAGGCCAAGGGTTCGACTACCTCAATATCTTCAGAGTAGAACCAATAAACAGAAAGATTTTGGTACAAATTGGAATGGAAATCAATATCAATTTAACGTTAACACGACGTGATATTAACTTAACGCAGTTAACTTACGGTTCAATTTGCGTTCACTTAACGTAACGTTAATGTTAATGTTAAGCGAAAGGTACCACGTGTTTTTGTCAGCCAATAATATTACGAGCAACGTCAACACAGCCATTTAGTGCTTCATTTGTTTGTCTATGCTGCGCTTACGCAATCTTAAGTGTAGTTCGATTGTCAGCATCTCACTGACAACAAAACGGTGTGAAAAATTGAGTTTACAACATTTCATTTTCACTGTCAAAAATCGAGAAAAATACACAGTCAATTGGTTGTTTTTTTTGTTTGAAAACAAATTGTTGACTAAGTTGTAACTCTAGCAGTTAGGACTGATTAGGTTTGAAGTACGTGAAATATAATCTTACTAATATTACAAAATAAAAACCACGATGTTTTGTTGTTCACGAGACACGGCGAAACGAAATATACCGAAGGCTACGTCCTCACACTATAAACAAACAAGTAATAAAAATCTACGTTGACGTTGCTCACAACATGATTTACTGATATACACACGTGGTTCACTTCAATTAAAGTAATCTAACGTTAAAGTTCTCTCGTCGGCAACTCTCACGTTAAGTTGCCCCGCAGACATTCAGCTCAAGCACAATATTTGATTTTAGGATGTGCTATTTAAAAATATAGTTCGTGCCAAAATAAAGTCAAAATATTCCAACACGGCTCTATTTCCCTTATAACCCTCCCTTTAGAACCCAATATTGCAAGTTTTATTAATATATGAATATGCGAATTTTCAACGAATTTTTAAGCATATTTTCGGAGCTATGAGACTAGGCCTGATGAAAAAGGGCTCTAGGTCTAACCTTCCTATAACAAATACAGTAATATTTTGATAAGCTTACCACAGAAAGCTTTAAGATATTTGAGAACTAGAAGCGAGCTTTCCTCTTTACCCTGAGATAATAAGTTTAGTAGATTTATTTACCCTCTTTCTTATGAATATAACATTATTATTATTATTATTATTATTATTATTATTATTATTATTATTAGCAGCAGCACCGCGTCTAAAAATCCATTTGGGTTGGCTATACGCACTTATGCAAATGTGGAATGGCAGGGTGATTGTGAGATGAAATGTAGGACCTACATGTTAACGTGGAATCCAAACCACGGTGGAGGCCTGGTATTACCCACATTCACAAGTTGTGATTAATACACTTCTTGTATGGATATAACAAAGGGTGGTTGTAGTTGAAGGGCAAAAGAGAGTATACTCGTTTAAAAAATAGAGAACTAGTTCCAGAAAATGACACAGGTCATTGTATTTAAAGCTGCGTTGACTGACACATATTTATTAAAGAATAAATATATAAAAACGACTCAAAAATGTAAAAAAAATACTCAAAAATGAAGCGAGCCAAGAAAATAAAACCTAAAAATCCCAAATGACATAAAATTACCAAAGAATGACCTATAAAATCCTTTCCTCAATCAAGGGATTATAAATAGAGTATTTGTGGACATGAGTATTGTCTGTGAAGTAGCAATACAAGGATGACATGCCATCAAAATTCGGAACCTTGGTCATAAGAAATGCAGCAGTGTGAGGATATTTCCCTTTTATTAGGTGCCGCCCTTAGAAGGGAATCTTGAAGTACAGGAAGAGGGAAGATTGAAGATGATTGGATCAACCAGTCCTAGGTAGATCCACCGAGGGTCTTGTTGTTTACGGCGCACCGCCCAAGGACGGGCAAATTGACAGACGCGCCTAAAGCTGACGCACTTAACGCTAAGTACCAACGGAGGTTGACAGCTTCCACGAGTAAAATTCAAGACCCACATTGAAATTTAATTGGAATAACTGTTTCTATACAATGATTATTTTAGGCTGAGCGTTACAATGGTCTGTTTTAACTTGACCTTTTAGCATTTAGTATATGTCTATCCGGATGTTTGGATATTTGTTCGTCGATAATCACCAAATGTGTCAACCCATTTTAAAGATATTTGGTAAAGATATTCTTTGAACCAAGGCCGAACTAAATATGTACATAATTTATAAATAGGTTTAATCACTTTCAAAATGGTGGCCACTAAATATCTGTCTGTTTGTTCCATGATAACTATAGTTCGATTGTCAGCGTCTCACTGACAACAAAACGGTGTGAACAATTGAGCTTACAACATTTTATTTTCACTGTCAAAAATCGATAAAAACACATAGTCAATTAGTTTCCCAATGGATTGTATGACGTGGAGCACAAAACAAAATGTAAGAATGGTTGACTTTTATATGTATTATTATTATTATTATTATCACCGCGTCTTACTACCCGTTTGGGTTATACGCACTTACGCTAATGTGTAATAGTAGGGTGATTGTGAGATGAAATGAAAGACCTACAGTTTAACGTAGAATCCGAACCACGGCGGAGGCCTGGCATTCCTCTCATTCACAAGATGTCTTGTCAGAGGTGAAGGAAGGGTTTGGTAATTAGATAAATCTTTGCTGGGACCAAGGATTGAACCCCGGCCGCTATCATAGAAGTTTGACACCTTACCCCTAGACCGCCAGGTCACCGACTACTATTATATGTAGACCTACTTATTCACAAGCGCTCATGAAAAAATATTAATTATTGAAATTTTATTATATCACATATATAATGATTAATAGTTTTATAATGTGACCTGAAACATTGGTCACGTGAATAAAGGCGTCATTCTTGTCTATATTGATTTTATAATGATAATAAGGTCATAGTTCGAAACCCGACTGGGTGTATTGTGATGAAATATACTAAATTGGCTCACACGAATGCTAACACAATACATCTAATATATTTATAGCTTCCTCATTCCTACCTCATGTGTGGAAATATATAATTTTATAATGCGGGTCACGTAAAGAATACATATATACAGGGTTGAGCAGAAGTCATAGTAGGGTATAAATAAGGCAGCATGAAGTGAGTAATGGAAGAATACATTTCAAAATAGCAACAGTATGTAGACAAAGATATGCCATTATCATTTAATGAACATCAGAACTCATTTCTGGAGTATTATACCAGGTAGGTGTCCACCATAACTCATAACACACTCCTGCAAGCGGCGGACGAAACCTTGCATCACACAATCCAACATTTCTAACGGAATGTTGCACACTGAGTTTAGTATGCGATCCTTCAGCTCAGTCAGCGATTGAGGGCGTGCGGCGAACAACTGACTCTTGAGGTACCTCCCCAAGAAGTTCACGGTGGTCAAATCATGCGACCGTGCTGGCCAGTCAATGTCCCAAAATCTGGAAACGCACCTCGCAAGACGGCCATGGACTGGCGGGCAGTATGGGCTGTTATCTCATCTTGTTGAAACCATAGCTGCAGTGGC